>SZWC01013485.1:26973-37104 GCA_023375785.1 Penium margaritaceum | reverse complement strand
GTCGACTGAGATAGACTTGGAACATTCGAATGCCGTCTAGCATTGGACCATTGAGTTAGTTTCCATGTGATGTGCAAACTCGTGCGAGTGAGTGGGGTGGAGAGAGCAGCCATCGCACGAGAGTTTTTGGAACCAAGAAGCGTAGCGGATCACACAGAGGAGATAGTGACAAGGCTTGTAAGCACAACCACATGTGAGCACTGCATTGCACGTTGTGCAATGCAGTGCTCACATGTGGTTGTGCTCACATGTGGTTGTGCTCACATGTGGCTGTGCTCCCTAACCATACCCGTGAGGTGACAGTCTCACATTCAACAATGAACCAGTGTAACCTGCGCAAATGTGACAAAAGAGAGAAAGCATAACCCCTACAATTGGAGCACTTGACTAGTGAGGCAACCGCGCAAAGGCACGTTGTGCCTGAACCACATGTGTGCATGACCATAGAGAAAGAGGCGTGCATTGTTTTGCCGAGCGTCACAACTGAGTGAGTGTTCCACCATGAAAGATCTTGTGGCTACTTCTCTGAAAGATCTTCTCCCTTAAAGACATGCTCCTCAGTCGACAGTATTGATCCAACAGAGCTCTCACAAAAGTCAATCTCTTGCGTAGAAATGGAGCCAGTCAATACGTCATGGTGCCAACGAATAATGACAAAACACTAACACTCCCCCGCGATCACCAAATGACTTGCTTATAGATGCCTACGAAATGGAGAATAGAGACGAAGGATAACGTAGATGGAACTGTACAAGGCCGTGTAAAAGAGACGACACAAACAGATTCATTGTGCATCAGTCAAGAGTATCTGGCACAAAGAAGACACCAACCACATGCATTGTTGTCTTTAACTTGCCATTGAACTGATGGTCTGTCAACAAATCAACACGTTGATGCCGTGTACTGACAATGATGTAGATTGTGCGAGAGAGGTGCACGTCATCATTTTCATCTGGAAGATTTGTGTTGCGGTTGCCACAAAGAAGCGTAATGCAGTGAATAGCAACACACAATTTATTCATAAACCTGTGAAGCTAGATTCTTTTACATGCACGTGCACCGAGCGCAACGTACTTGGTCTCACTAATGCCACACACAAAGGTGCACGGACAATGCGAGGCTCTCAAGGCTAGTGATGAGGCTCTAACGACATGAGATTGCAAGATAACCTTTGCCAACCTGCTGGCCTACCTTTCGGCAAAGCGTCACTGACCATAACTGGGATTGCTAGCTTTAACTTCTGGTCACTCACAAGGCAGCGCTTTACTCTAGCGACCTTGACAAGGCATTGTAGAGCAAGACACAGATTTGGATGCACCAATAGCCAGAGCGGACATTCGCCGTTGATGTTGCCCAAGCTAGCGAAGTTGAAGAAAAGCCATCCTCCACAACCTCTGGAAACGTTTATGAGTTTTGGACTCACAAATGCCCCAGGAACACTTATGGCAGCCATGAACAACCACTTCTGACCGCACCTCGTCAACTTCATTGTTGTATATGTTGATCAAATCCTACTTTGCAGCCGCACGCGAGAGGAGCAGTGTGGACATCTAAGAAAAAGTTCAAAAGATTTTGCACAGAAAGAATTCCTCCACAAAAGTCTTGAAGAGTGTCTTGGTCGCGTTCGATCGAGCTTTTTGACTACATCAATGGCGCCGGATGGATCACAATGGACCCAAAGAAAGTGGAGGCCATCACTCATTGGCCAGCTCCCACAAACATTCGATATCTCCATGGAATTGTGCAATCATTACCATCAATTTGTACAGGATGACGCTTAAGTGTGAACAAATCTCTCCTATCTCTCTCATAAAAGTACCGACCGGAGATAGGGAGATAGAAACGAGAAGTGTTGAACTCTTTGACAAATAATCGAACCTCGATGCCAACTTTACAACTGGTGGATTCAACGGTGCACTACATCATGGCCATAGACGCAGTCAATAGAGAAATCAAACATGCTCTCCTCCAAGACAACGATGGTGTACAACTGGCCGCATACATGTGAAGAAAATTGCGCGAAGACCTTGATGGTCATGCATGAGTTCAAAATGTGGCATTGCTATTTATAGCGCCAACAATCTATTGCTCACACCAATCTCCACGTACCAGATTTTTTTTTGAATCAGCAAAATCAGCCATTAGAAAACTCGATGGGTGAATATCCTCAAGTTTAAATTTGATAAAGACATCAAGTACTATCCTCAGAGGTTAGTTTGAGGACAATGCTAAAACTAACTCAGTGCAAGAGGATGGATTGAGTCGGCGAATATGTCTAATGACCAAATTGGCATGTTACTTGTCAAAACAGATCCGTACCTAGCCTGTTCACGAATGGTTATCAGGAGTTTGACGAGAACGACAAGACCAAGTTCTGGTTCGATGAACTATACTGGTAGTAAAAATTTATTTGTTGGGTCGTCATACCACCCAATTACGAGCTCTGTTGCATGTTATTGGAGAAGAACCACAGCACCTATCGACGTGGACACTTCGACGAAGATACGAACCAACATTGCGAACTACTACAACACGTGCGCGTGTCAACGGGTGTCATCGTCATTAGTTGACACAAACCACACCCAAGACTTTTCTCCAACCACTGCCGGGACCCAGAAAAACCATGTTAAGACATCTCCATGGACTTCATGAGGAGTTTGCCTGCCACAATGAAGGAGTTTTACATTATCCTTGTGGTGGTCAGCTGGCTCTTGAAACTGCCGTACTTTATCCTCACTATGAAAAGTACTACAAAGTAATACTATTCCTTCATAACATTGTCCGACTACACATCAATTCCTCCTCCATCACAAAGAACAGAGATGGAAGGCTCACCAACATATTTTGGCAAGAGCTCATGACTTATGATAGCAGTCTGATCCAGTAATCATTGACCTTCCGTCCTTAGACTAACAGACAGTCTAAGTGTAACAATCAGACACTCAAACAACGGCTTTGAACATTTTGCGAGCTACATGGCACCAACTGGACGGTAACGTGGCCAATCGACAACGTCGTCTACAACTCCCCAGTCTCCAGAACAATGTGCAAAGTTCCTTTCGAAGTGGTTTATGACACACTACCCGTAAATCTGGCAAACTTGCAGAGTTTGAGCAACATTCCAATAGCCAACATCTTATGACGAGAGTCTGAAAGCCTCTGTGAAGAGACTCACCAGACGCTCGCAAAGACACAAGCAGGGATGAAGCAAGCGCCCAAGAAGCATCACACGGACACAGAGTTCCACGTCAGGGATCGCGTGCTACCAAGAACAACAAATATCAAGCCGAAAGAAAGGATTGCATGAAGCTCAAACCTATGAGGTTATGGCCGTTCGCAATCAAAGAAATGCAAACACTTGTTGCTAAGTTTCGCCACCATGATAGCATGGCTATCCACTCAGTGTTGCAAAACAGGTATTTCCATTGGGACCCAAACACACATTCCTTGCACAGACATGCAGCCGCTACCACATCTGGAAGGAGATGAGGGCATCTAGCATGCAATGAAAGATATTCTTGGACACCGCCGACATGGAAACATAATCGGGGTATATTGTCAAGTGACAGGTCTCCAACACATTTCAGAATAGCTGGGAGCCTTACAGCAACTACGCAGCGTTAATCAACATATTGATGATTACTTGAGCTGGCATCAACCTACGTCTTCCGACGCGCGGAGACGTAATGGTTAAAGTAAGGATGCACATCGGTTTGAAATTTCAATTCTAAGAAAAGAGCGAGAACCGCATGTTTGGTTCGAGCTCAGAACTGGAATTGCAATTTTGGTTGTAGAATCGCACTCTTTCTTTATGCTGCAATGCTGATCGCAGTTCCATGGAAAGCAAGAGTACACTCCCATTAAAGAGAAAAATCTGGTCATTTTGTGTTTTGCCATCATTTTTTTTCATATAGCACAATTGCGAGGTGACCTTAGGATGATCAGCATCGCAGAGTCTTCACATAGTGTAGAGGTAGCATGCAACATCCCCAAGCGTCCCTCCCTCCCCGCATATGTCTCGCATGCTACAAATTTCATCCGACTGAGCCAACAACAACTCAAATGCACTTCTTGTATTCATCTATAGTGCATTAGTGTATAAATGCACAAATACACAATCCTAGAAATTCGTGTGTTTTTGCTATAGCATACAGCAAAATGTGCAAGTTTGTGAATTTGTAGGTACAAAGTTGTGTTGTACAACAACACAGCTTGACAACGCTCGAGCTATGTTTCAGGCTTGATTCTGAGCCTGAATCACAGCCAAGTGCAGATCCACTCGGTGGTGGAAAGGAGCTCTGTTGAATTCCACCGCCAAGTGGAGTCGAGCAAGACTCGTACAATTTTGCATTGCAGACCTCATTTCCCCGTGTCCTCCCCTCCCCCCTCCTCCAACCTGGATTGCAGAACCTCAATTCTTGGACAATTCCAGAATCTTAGAACTGGAATCATGACTGTGATTCCAGGACCAGAATTCCAGTTCTGGAACCTCGATCCCTAAAAACAGTGTGCATCCTTACGTAAAAGGGGGAGGGGATGTTACGTCCTTGACGTACATGATTCCTTACATCCCACGTTTGGGCAATTCTTTCCTTAAATCTATGGCCCAGTGTTGACCTTTGGATGTGTACAACCCACGTTTGGGAAGTGTCGACAGAATTATCAGAAACTATTGTTACCTTCAATAATTTTTGTTCATTCTCCCGACTATTACCTCTCAGACATACACGAGTTCCTACACTCTGCAACCTTTACAGAGCAATGTGCGTCGACTAAGGGAATTCTATGTTGATTTTCTGAGGGAATTTTGGCCATGTTCCTCAATCTCCGGAGTTTTATTCTTTTGTATTCGACCACTTTATTGAATGGTCGACAGAAGTATCACGAACAGTATCAAAAATTTGATACTGTTCAATCAACTTCTTGATGGTGCTGGATGTTTATAAAACTGCACCGCGATGTTCTTGAAACCTCCAAACTTCTTGGCAGGCTTTCTTGAAGCGACCTCTCGGGGCAGGGCGTCAAACACGCCTCTTGAATCAAGTGCCCAAGTTCCAAGATATGCCTCATTCTTGCTCACTTTGATACATCTGTGCTCGAAATGGTGACACATGTCACTGAAGTACAGTCACTACTAAATACAGATTATTAACTTCTTGCAATTTCTCAAACTGTCTTCAGTTCCACACCTCATGGCTGGGAACCATTCATATTTTGACTTGCGTCACACTTGTATCAGGGTGCAATGGTGCTAGAGTGGCAGGCAATGCATTAACTCCAAGGCAACAACCTTGCACGAGTCCTTAGTGCATCTCCATCTTCCAGAAGTTTGGAGGCCTTGCGACTATGATGGTGAATGGAGCGTCCTCAATTAAAGATAAGCAATAGTAACTGACAAAGACTTCGACTATGGAGGTTTAGGACCACGCGGTCATCATCACTCTTCATGCAAACTGGAAGGCAATGACAACATTTGTAGCAAATGGCGGAGTATTGCCGACCCCAACGGCCAATCTGGTAATGTATCCCTCACGCTTGATGAACCCTTTGCCTCTGTCATTTCCCATTGGGACGACTCGATTAGTGCTGATCCAATTTAGGGCTTTCTCAAGAGATCAATATGATGGGAGGCATCCACCAATAGACTCCTATCAATGAAGAACGGAACGAAAACCCGTCGAGAGCCATCTTCTTCAATAACTGAATGTGTCAATGGAGGAGCTTCAGATTGTGTGCGTGTAGGAAATTGTACCCACTGATAGAAATATTGATCTCTTGAACAAGCCCCAAACTGGAGAAACACTTTTTCCAGTTGTTCCATCGTGTAAACTCAAACTGAACGATGGTGAGGATGTGGCTGACGATTTTGGAAGTGTGCTTCACCGAAGCTAGGGTCAACAATGATGGAAGGAAATTTGACCTGGCGGCCTCACTTTTATGTGCCATGGCATTAATTTGGAGGTCTGATCTAAAGACAATCCAACGGGAGCTATAGACCGGCGGAGCTGGATCAACGGCTCATGCGACCACTCTCACATCATCAACCGTAGGCATTCTACATCTTGAGGATATTGATCTAACATGGCACGGCTTGTGCCAGGAAGCTGGAAAGATTTTGTGCGCGCTATATTCACATGCTTATGATAAATGAACAAGAAGTGTGACTCATGGTCCAATCTCCTTTTGCTTGACTCCACAATCCAACATGTCAGAGTATACGTATTGTGTTTTGTAAAATCATCACCGGTGGTGATTCCGTCTCCAACGAACTCTATTCCTACTACAACAATGGTCTCAAGCATAATATTTGGAAAAACTAGCCATATTTTTTATCCATGAGGACCTTCCGTAAATGATCACAGCAGGTGATTGCATCGACAATGCTGAATACAATGTTCCGGATGCAGGAATTCCACGACTCAACCCTAAAGCCATGAATTATATAGTGGTGGAGGAAATTGGTAATCAATGGAAACCTCATCCCACATGGAGATTGACATTGTCGATCAACCCGAACAATGGTTGTGCTAGACCTGCAGGAAGCCAAGGCATCACGTGACAATCGAAAATGACAGCACTGAGCGAATGAGGGAGGAAATTACCGAGAAGAATACAAGCAAATACGAGTTCACCAAGCTCTAAAAACAATCGTAGGAGATGCTCGGTCATGGGAGCATCAGGCCATCCACGTGACCTTATGCAACATCTGCGATTTTGTATAGTAAAAACGTGTGAAATGTGAATGGTCAGGAGATGAGCGAATACCCTGGACTATAAGTCTGCTGCTTGGCTTTAAGTCTATCTGGTGATTGAAACTAGTATGAAATGGTCAATCTTGAGATGGTTTTTCAAGAGAATGTGCTTCGAACTCCTTGACGAGCAATAGAAATTGCTCCGGAACTTGTGTGACCTTGTCAAAGGTTGAGGCTAATGTTGCTGGGTATCTTGCCGTAATTTCCTCCATTTCCATGGCTTCCATGTGGACAAGTCATGCTCAAGCTTTGCATCACAAAAATCTTCTGGCCATGCCAAGAGACATTGGCGGACATTTTATGACTGTTGCAAGTGCCACTTCCACCTCTGGTGCTCCCCGTAACCGTCGCTACATCGTGTGTCACTCGATAAGAGACAGATGTTGTCTTCTTTCACGAATGATGACGTAGATTGCTTCACTACTCTAGTCTACCTACGGATTGAGCCTATATAGGAAGTCTCCCACGAGGATGATTTTTTTTTCACCCATTGGGATCTTGCATGTCACGTCATGCATATCTCCAATTCGTAGTCATAGTGGTCTGAGAAGTCGACAAATCTATGATAATCCATCGAATTTTTTTCCTTCAAACACCCTGGGTTAAGTTTGCAAACCCAGCTTGCGAACCATATTGCTGCTTTGGAAATTATGAGAAGTTTCTCCATGTGGTTGCATCGGTACCAATCTCTGACTTTTACAACCCCGAACATGTAGTAGTATCGCCGATTGGTCTTCCACGTACTCCTGGCCAAACTTTGTAATCTCTGGAACGCTTTTCTACGGCGATGTAGGCCACTGAGATGGGCAATTGAACAGTGGAGATTTTTCAGATAAGACATGAAGTTCGTCATCTACTCCTGTCCTTTACCGTCTCCTAACTCCTTGATCTTCTTTATTTCTCTATGACTTACCATCCCATTTTGGCTTGCTGTGGAATTTCTGACAGTCGTGCGAGATGTGACTCCAATTCTTGCAAATCTAACTCAGCCAGATCACGTTGATCGACGATGTTAATCTCCAAAGGAGACAAGGTTTCTCTCGACCCTCACTTCCCTGTGCCACGATATGGATTGTTGCCTTAGGATTGTCAATCGTTGGGCTATTGTATCCGAGCAATATAATTGGCGCTATCAATGTGATTACCTATGCAACCATTCAAAAGAGGTTGTCCTTGTTGCCAAATATAGTGATTGCTTGACTGATATCGTGGTTGAGGCCATTGTAGTAGAAACAGAGTTCATCAGAAGCGAGGTCACTATTGCTCATGAGTTCGCAAAAACGCCATGTATACTCTGTCACGCTTGACTACTAACATAGGTGATGAGACATGTATACTGCGTCAATTTTCTCGTTCATTTTCCCAAAGGGTACAAGTGTTGCGTAGGAAAATCCTGTCTAGCTCTCCAATGGAGTCAGCGAGTCTTCCCACGTCTGATTGATCTGCTCAAGAGGTCAAATGTCTGCGGTCAACAATGTGAGAGAGGCCATGTGAACCATTGACCGAATCTGCTGGAATTCTGCTATCGTTGGATGGTCTTGAGATCGGCCCACCAACTCAATGCCGTGCCATGCAAAAACGAGCTTGCGACGTTAATTGTCTATTTGTTTTTATTGACCCCAAAAGCGGTGAAATATAGCTAAAATGGTGAGCCACATTGGAACCATTGGTCCTTTTGAATCCACAGGAGGAAATGGCTCAGTGAATTCTGTTAAAATGTGGGGCTTGCTCAAGAGTTGTACATTTTCGTGGTGAGTACTACTTCCATCGCGTGCATATTTTATAGCAGTAGTTTTTGGAGCAGATAGATGTTGTGGCTCTAGAGTCCAAACAACTTCTGGTAGAGATCTTCATTAATGCAAGCGTGTCGACTGGTGCCTCCCATCGTGCTGGGTGTCGTCCCGGCGGGCAATGAAAGTGGCAGAAGTTTTGCCGAGTCTGAGGTGTCCGTCACCGAGTTGGTCGTCCGGGTCGTCGGTGCTCCACCATTTACCGCAAAAGTTGTTTTTACCTGGTTCGCCTAGAGAAAACTGTTGACCATGTGTTGTTGATCCTCCATCATCGGAGTCTTTACGGGTTAGTACTGCTCGTCATTGGATGTGCTCTCTTTGCTCACCGCTGTCGTCGCGAGGTCTACGAACTTTTGAACAGTGGAGATGCGCTAGAGACTCCTGTCACGTTGTCGCTTGGTAGTTAATGCGCTGGATGCCCCTCCCACGCCATTTGGCTTTGATTCAAAGTGTTGCGCTGAGCAGAACGTACGTGGTTTAGATGGATGAAGTGGCAAAGCAGAAGACAATTTGAGGAATTGGGACAATATTATGATTTTTTTGTAGCAGTAAGTGTACTTTGATGACATGTGTTGATCATGTTAAGCGAATACATACAATAGCGAGAAAGATAACGAGGCATGTAATGGGTCTTGGAGGCTTGAGCTGAGCGATGCATGCGACACGATGTCGTGAGTTGTTCTTGCAAGAAAATCCATCGAGAAGTCCGGGAGTTTCAATAATATCGATACGTAGTTACATAAAATTGTAGTGCTGCTGAGACGATGATCGAACATGATCCAAACATAGATGAATTTGTACAATGAATCTATAGGCCCCTTGTGTAGGTAGTGGAGGCTTGTTAGTGTAGGATGCTTAACAAACAGCGAGGCACACAGGGTATTCCATGGATACAACAAGCTTTGAAAACTTAAAGAGATAATCATGAGGGGACAGGTATGTAGGTCACAAGGAAGCGAGGTTGCTAAAGCCTGTTGACCGGCCCACCCACTGGAGGCACTCAAGGTGGGGCCAGGCACCCCCAAGGGATCGAACCACACCAGTGAACGAGCAAGCTCCCGAGTGGTTTCTCACACGCCGGAATAATCCGAGAACGTGGTCCCCATGGATCAGCAATCCAGGATCACATGTAACCACATGCATAATAAAATCACGGTAACCACATCAATCACGAGCATATATGCACACTTGTTCCATGTCATGCTGCTTAGAGACTAAGCATATCTACTCTGGTCATTGTAGCCGTGCTCTTCAAGGCTCTCATGCACATTTGCACTAGGTGTTGTGTACGCCAATCTTGCTACAAATCCAGCAATGTGTGCCCCATGATGTGGGTAACGGTGCAACACTCGAGAGCTTTGATCCAACTCAATCACCTGCAGTGATATTCATTGTGTGTGTGTGTGTGTGTGTGTGTGTGTGTGTGTGTGTTTGTGCGTGCGTGCGTGTGTGCATGTGTGCGTGCGTGCGTGTGCGTGCGTGCGTGCATGCCTTCCTACGTGCGTGCGTGAGTGCGTGCGTGCATGCGTACATGCGTGCATGCGTGCGTACGTGCATGTGTACGTGTACACGTGTGTGTGTGTGTGTGT
>SZWC01013484.1:19368-30345 GCA_023375785.1 Penium margaritaceum | reverse complement strand
TGTGTGTGTGTGTGTGTGTATGTGTATGTGTGTGTGTGTACGTGTGCCAGTGTGTGTGTGTGTGTGTGTGTGTGTGTGTGTATGTGTGTGTGTGTAATGTACGTGTGGGAGTGCGTGTTTGTGTGCATGTGCGTGTACATGTGCGAGTGTGGGTGCATGTACTAATGCGAATGCCTTGCCAGGTGAAGAGCCAACGGCGACAGCAACGACGACAACGAAGACTGCAACTGCGACTGTGAGTGCAACTGCTACAAGAACTGCGAGAGCGACTAGGACTGCGACTGGGATTGGGACTGTGGCTAAGTGTGACTGTGATTGTGACAATGGCGACTGCGACTGTGACAACGACCGTGACTATGAACGCGACTGCAGCAAAGACTGATACTGACCAATGACAATCATAGTCATTGTGTTATGACTGACCAATGACAATCATCTTCATTGTGTTACTACTGACCAATGAAAATCATGGTCATTCTGTTATGACTGACCAATGATAATCATCGTCATTGTATTATTACAGATCAATGGCAATCGTCATTGTGTTATGATTCATCAAAGCCAAAAACAAAAACTGGTACCCTAATAAAGTACATGGTATACCACTCTAAGGCGCGAAGGACCCTGACCATGGTCACTTTAAAGCTCTAGCCAGGTGGAAACCTGGCAACATGGTATTGTCCGAGTATGAAACCTGTGGCAACTTTGAATGGCCAATTTTACATGAAATTCAAAACCCAAAGTGCACACCATAGATCGTTATATTAATCTCCAAGGGTAGATAACAAGAACTTGGTAAGTAAGGTGATGTGCAAAGTTGTTCGTCTTTTGTTCGTATTAAAAGCATTAGTGTAAACTATATAACCGAATCCAAGAACTAATGAGGGCATGACCTGAATTTGATAGTCAGTAGTGTATGTTATTGTTTTCTAGATGTTCACGTGTAGAAGTGTACAATGCTCTTTGTGTCGTATTGTGCTATGTCGTGTCATGTTGTGTCGTTTAGTGTCATGTTATGTCAAGTCATGTCGTGTCGTGGCGTGTAGTGTTGTGATTGACGTGTCATGTTGTGCTGTGTCGTGTCATATTGCGTCGTGTCTTGTTGTGTCATGTCATGTCGTGTCGTCTTGTGTCTTGTTGTGTCGTCTCGTGTCATGTCGTGTCGTGTTGTGTCGTTTCATGTCGTGTCGTGTCGTGTCGTGTCGTGTCATTTCGTGTCATGTCGTGTCGTGTGGTGTCGTGTCGTGTTGTGTTGTGTCGTGTCGTGTCGTGTCATGTTGTATCATGTCGTGTCGTGTCATGTCGTGCCGTGTCATGTCATATCGTGTCGTGTAGTGTTCTGCCGTGTCGTGTTGTTTTGTATCGTGTCGTGTCGTGTCGTGTCATGTCGTACTGTGACCTGTTGTGTTGCGTCATGTCGTGTTGTGTCGTATTTTGTCCTGATGTGTCGTGTCGTTTCGTGTCGAGTCATGTCGTGTCGTGTCGTGTTGGTCGTGTCGTGCCTGTCGTGTCGCGCCTGTCGTGTCGTGCCGTGTCCCATTGTGTTCTGTAGTGTCATGTCCCGTCGTGTCGTGTCATGCCGTGTTGTGTCTTGACGTGTCGTAATGTGTCGTATCATGTCATGTCGTGTCGTGTCCGGTCTTTCCGTGTCATGTCGTATCGTGTCCTGTCGTGTCGTGTCGTGCCGGGTCGTGTCGTGTCATGACCCATCGTATTGTGTCGTGTCGTGTTGTGTCGTGTCGTGTCGTGTCATGTTGTGTCTTGTCGCATTGTGTGGTGTCGTACTTTGTCTTGTCCCTCTGTGTCGTGTCGTGTCGTGACGTGTCATGTTTTGTCTTGTGGTGTCGTGTGGTATTCTGTTGTGTCGTGTTGTGTCATATTGTGTCATGTTGTGTCGTGTCAAGTCATGTCATGTTGTGTGGTTTCGTGTCGTGTCCTTTTGTGACTTGTCATATCATGTCGTGTGTTGTCATATTGCGTCGTGTCGCATTGTGTCGTGTCGCGTTGTGTCGTGTCGCATCGTATCGTGTCATGTCGTGTCGTCTTGTGTTGAGTTGTGTCGTATCGTGTCGTGTCGTGCCTTGTCGTGTCGTGCCGTGTCGTGCCATGTCCTGTCGTGTTGTGTCATGTCGTGCCATGTCGTGTCGTGTCGTGTCGTGTCGTGTCGTGTCGCGTCGTGTCATGTCATGTCGTGTCGTGTTTGAGAAAGTGCATAGAAGCTTCCTAGCAACACAGCCGCTGACCGGGCGTCAGTGCCTGGTCAGACAGTGACGACAGTCACAGGTCGTACACACAACGGCAAGGGTTTGGCTAGGAGACACAAGGCACAGTGTCATAATGCTTCAATATAGCATATGCAGAGAGAGATGACAACCAACAGGTCCAAAGCATAAACACCTGCCGCGGCGCACGGCAGGTGTCGCACGCGGCAGTCCAAGAGCTGTCCTAATACCGGCCCAAAACCACTGTTTTGGCCGTAACTCTGTGCACACATGTCAGAATCCTACGCCGCCTAAACCTAGACGTGCAAAATCAGAAGACGGACGCAGCGACTGGTCACATGCATGCATCCATCGACTGACGGTGAGCATACAATGCAAAAACATGCAAATAGGCCTCATGGCCAGTCTGCCGAAAGACGCCTGCAACACGTAGGAAGCAGAGCAAAGAGTCCCGGTGGCATCTGGGGCTCTGGAACAGTGATCTGGCAGCTCCAAGCGGGTAGTCCGCCGCCTGTCGTCGCGCCGATGTCACCAGGGCCGCCTGCCTCAGGGATCTGCACGAGTATGGACACGGCCGAGTGGTCACAGTAAACTGTACAGGAACGGTACAAAGCACAACACTCCCCCATGATCCGATGGTACGCATGTCCATACGCGTGCAGCACTAGTACAACCACAGAGTGGGTGACGCAGACAGATGAGCCGCAAACGCACATCCCACAGTCAACCACTGTTACGCACGGGGCGAAGCCCAACAGAACGAATGGCCACCAAGAACATTCCGCGGGCAAGTGCCTTCGTCAAGAAATCAGCACGCTGCAAGTCAGTGCCAACCCACATGATGGAGATCACGCGTGGCTCCACCAGATCACGAACGAAGTGATGCTCAACCGCAATGTGCTTTGTGCGAGCATGAAAAACACCAGAGTTCTCCGCAATGGCGAGAGCACTCTGGTTGTCGCAACGCAGCACGATGGCGGGTACTGACTGCCCAAGCTCAAGAAACAAGCGCTACACCCAAACTGCCTCAGCAGCCCCTGCCCCCAAAGCCACATACTTTGCCTCCGACAAGCTACGTGCGATGCAGCCGTGCCTCCCGCTTTGCCAAGACAAAGCGGTTCCACCGAGCAGAAACACCTAGCCAGTGCGACTGCGCCCGTCAGGACTCCAAGCCCAGTCGCTGTCAGTGTAGCCGTCAAGAACCACCGAACACTGCCGACGAAAGCAGAGTCTGAGATACGGCGTGGAGACCACATACCGTACCACTCGCACAGCTGTGTGAAGAGCTCTCGCACGTGGAGCCTGCGACATGCGGGGTGTGGAAGCAGTGGGCACTGCACCAAGGAGATCGCTAAAGCGCTCCCCCATGACTCGTGCGTATCGGGCCTGATGCAGCAACAGTGTCCGATGTCTGCGATCTCGCACGCTCTCCATACCAAGAAACACCGATGCAGGACCGAGGTCCTTCATCCTATAGGCGGTCTGCAGGACAGCCTTGGCCTCCTTCACGGCCTCCAGGGATGGAGACGCGATCTGAAGGTCATCAACATAGACCAAGATGGCAGTAAACCGCTCGGGTGTCGGTAGGATGAAGAGTGAGGGGTCTGCCTCGCTCTGCACGTATCCTGCACGAGTCAATGTGCCAGTGATCTCCCGGTTCCAACACCGTGGAGACTGCTTGAGGCCGTACAAGGACTTGCGCAAGCGCGAGACCTTGTCACCGTCCCCAAAGCCTGGTGGCTGAGCCACATAGATCTCCTCATCCAAAGAGCCATGGAGGAACGCGTTGTTCACATCCATCTGGTGAAGTTCCCAGTCATACTGAGCCACTACACCAAACAAAGCTCGAGCTGAGGTCATGCGGCCGACAGGGGCAAAGGTGTCAGTGTAATCAACTCCCTCGATCTGAGAGAACCCCTTGACAACCAAGCGGGCCTTGTAGCGTTCCAGTGAGCCATCCGGCTTCACTTTCTCGCGAAAGACCCACTTGACCTGAATCGCCTTCCTCCCAGGGGGAAGGTTGACCAGCTCGTAGACTCTGTGCTCTCGGATAGCCCAAAGCTAATCCTCACAAGCAGCTTGCCAGGCATCAGCATCCTACGATGAGGAAGCCTCCCTCAGTGTCCCCGGGTCAGGCGCCATAGAGGGGGAACTCTCTGTGGCAAGTGCACACGCCTCAGTGTCAGGCCTGACGGCCACGAGATCAGCTGCTGCGTCACAGGCGATATGGAACTCGCGAGTGACCAGGTCGTGCCCTATGGGGTACGCTGGATGTACCTCTGAAAGCTCAATGCGGACACTCAAGCCTAAGGCCTTTGTGCCTGGATCACCGCTCGCGATGCTGTGAGAGGAACGTCTCGGTCCAGAACCCGACGCTCGCTGAGCTCCAGAATCCAATGGTCGAAGGTGACCACCGGGCTCACGAGAGTAACCGGAGGTCGAGGGGCGCACCTCAGGCTCAGGAACAGGTACGACCACATGGACAGGTACGACCACAACTGGTGAGGGCTGAGACGAGGCAGCCGGAGATGCCGTGCGAGGAGATGCGTGTGTGGGACACACTGAGCTGGGGGTGACGGCGGGCAAGGCTGGCCCGGCCACTGAGACAGGAGTATCTGCCGACGTAGGGACAGGAGTGGGCTGGGCTGGGTTAGACGCCAGAGCAGGGGTGCCAGTGGACACAGGTGGTGATGCAGGAGGAGGCGTGAGAGTAGCGGTACCTGTGGGGTGTGAAACAGGCTAAACAGGCGGGATCTCTGGACGAACGGCATTGATAGCCGGATCATCAAGTGCTGGAGATCGAGAGGGGACTCGAGCGGATACATCAGTCTGACGAGAAATGGTCGGTGGCGGAGAGGTCTCCCCCATCCGCCGAGGACCCTCACAGGAAGGGACATGAGCTGCAGAGAGGGCTGTGATCGAAGTCAGATCACGGTAGGTGAGTGACTCAAAAAACAGCGCGTCACAGGACTCGATGACACGATGGCGAGTGGGGTCCCAAAAGCGCCAGGCCTTCGACCGCGAGGAGATGCGGATGAAGGCACCCAAGCGACCCCGAGGGGAGACCTTGGACCCCTGCTGGTCCTTCGTGTACCACACGGAGGCCAAGGAACCCAAGACGCATGCGAGACGAAGATCAGCACGGTGGCCAAACCAGAGCTCGTACGGTGTAACATGATCCGGAAGCGGACCATGCGGGAGGCGGTTCCAGACCCAAGTCATGTAGGCAAAGCCCTCGAATGCGAAGGACTCCGGGAGACCGCACTCAGACCGCATGGCACGGACCGCATCCTCCATGGTGCGGTTCCAGCGCTTAGATACACCGTTCTGCTGTGGGGTAGCAGGAGCGGAGACCTAGTGAAAAATGCCATGCTCAGCAAAGAAGGAGTCCATCTCGCCGAGGAACTCCCCGCCGCGATCCGAGTGAAAGGTATGTAGCGTGTGGCAAGACTGATGCTCAGCCATCATGAGCCAGAGCCGAACCGCAAGGGCGGTGTCGCTCTTCTGACGCAGACTGTAGACCCACCGCATCCGGGTGAAGTCATCAGTCAGCGTCAGAACATACCGGCCCCTCTCAGACAGCGACTCGACCGGGAGAGGATCGAGCAGGTCCGAGTGGACCAACTCGAGGGGCCTCAGCGCTCAGGAACGCGAATCAGGGTAAGTGCACCGGTGCATCTTTCCCTGAGCGCAAAAAAGACAGTCGGTCTTGGGTGGCTTCTCGAAAGAAGCCATGTCAAGACCAAGAGCGGGCTGTGTCTGGATGAGCTTCGACACGGTGTCGGAGCCCACATGACACAAACGTCGGTGAAGCAACCGCTGGTGTTCCGGGGATAGAACACCAGTGACAAAAACGCGACCAGAGGAGGAGGGAGAGCAAGGGGAGGAGGGCCGAGCAATGCGGTACAAATCATCTACGACTGAAGCACGCAGAACAATGCTACGGGTGTCAAGAGCAATCACAGTCGCTGAATCAGCGGTATGCTCAACGGAGAGACCCATCAGAGTGCAGGCACACACGGACAGCAGACTGAGCTCAAGATCAGGCACGAACAGCATGTTAGAGAGATACACGGGGCCAGACGGACCATCAAAGCATACAACCCCAACACCGTGGACCGCTAAGGACTTACCAGGGCCTGTACGAACGGAACGGACAGTCGTGACAGGACCAAGTACCACAAAGTCACTACGACGACACGTCATGTGGTGGGTGGCACCGGAATCGATGATCCAAGTGCCACCGGAGTCACGACTAGTGGACGTCAGTGTACAACGAGCAATGGAACACTCGGCATCGGAGGGACACTGAGTCGTCAGTGTGACGGAACGACGTACATCACGAAGGTGAGACTCATGAATCCAGTCAGTGCAGTCAGGCCCATCATCATCAGATGCGGACTGAGCTCCCCCACACATGTCATCACGAGTCACGAGGACGGACGAACAAGGAGTCTGTGACCCACTCGACGATGACAACACACTCGCACCTCCCTGAAAGCGAAGCGCCAGAAGATGACGAAGCTCGGCGATGGTGGGGTCACGTTGGTCTGGATCACTGCTGCTCGCCGGGGAGGATGCAGGAACAGCTACAATCGTGGTCGCCGCGCGTCCAGAGGAGTGTGCGGTCAACGTGCCGGACGCGGTGCGAGCAGCATGGACAGTGTGAAGTCCGCGAGTGATGCGCTCCCAATTAAGCGGCTGCTGGCACTCGGTGTAGCGATGGGCACCTCCACAGTTGTAGCAGTGCACGGAACGGCCATTGCTACCACTGGATGACGACTGCTGCTGACCCGATCCGCGCTTCCTATTCTTCTTCTTCCCCTGGGCAGCTGCTGCAACGCCCTGTGTCTGCGTGGGTGTAGACGGGGTCGAAGAGGAGGAGGAAGATGAGGTCGTGATGGAGGTAGATGAGGGTGACAATAGGAGGGAAGATGGTGGTGAGGCGAGAACTGCTGAAGCAAGGGAAGTCCCCTGATTTGCTACTGCTGCCTCGCGGGCCGATGTCACCTGGAGGAAAAGCTGATGGGCCCAAGGGAGCAGCTGCAGGGTGGCTGAGAAAGGCTCGAGAGCAGCGTCGCTGTACCGTGTGAATATGTCGGTGTACTCCAGGCGAACTCCGAGCATGATCGTCCGAAGTGCCCACAGCTGTGTGCCCCCTGAGGTCCCCAGACGCGTGTAGATACGCATGGCGCGTCGCCAGTAATCCGCCGTAGGCTCCGCTCGTCCCTGACGGAGCGAGTGGAAAGCACGAATGTGTGACGCACGCGTGGCGTGCGTCTCTGCGGCCAGTAGGGACAACGCCAGATCCCAGCCTCCACGAGGATCAGCTCCGGTGCCTGTGCCAGCCTCGCCGAGGAAGGGGCGGAAGTCAACGACAGTCTCGCGTGGCATGGCGTAGAGAAGTCCTCGCTTGGCCCGGGCTGCTGTCAGCACCTGTGCTGGATCTGTAGACTGGTATGGACTGTGGTAGTAAGGCCACACTCCCTCGGAAGTGGCCCACACCTGAAACAAGATCTCCCAGCAGTCAAATCCATCCTCGCTGATGTACCGTGGAGGTGGTGCCTCAAAGTCCTTTGCCTGTCGCTCCGTGGGGAGAGCAACCGCCGGCTGAGGAGGGCGAGAGAGGGGGAAAACTCCTGGAAGGGGGTGATCACCGGGGAAGTCAGGTGACGGTCGTATCGGGGACATGGGTGGAGGTCGGATACCCATCTGTAGCTGACGGAGACGCTCCTGTAGAAGACGAATCTCCCGCTCCTAGGAGTCATCCTCAAAGCCTGGCATGAATAGCTCGTCATCAAGGAGGTCCGCAGGTGGTGGAGAAACCACACCTGGAGGTGAAGCAGGCGGAGCACCTGTCACGGGCACCTGGGCCGAGTGCTGGGTGGAGGCCGCAACGCCGGCAGCTCCCTCAGAAATCCGCGAGGGAGCTGTGGACTGAGCACGCAGGAGCTCAGTCAGTGTGCGGATCGCAACAGTCTGCTCTCGCTGCAAATGACGCATCGCCTCCTGCTGGCTGCGCAGGTCAGCAATGGCCTGCGAGCGAGGGCTCAATACCCCTGAAGAAGAGGAGGAGGGATCACCTGGTCCCTTTTCCTTGTTGTCGGGCGAACACATGTCGCCGCTCACTATGAGACGAAAGGTCAAGTTTGCCGGATTTCAAAACCGTCTGCGTTTCTCAGGGAATTGAAACGCTGGCAACGTTTTACTTTCTGGGTGAAAATTTGGCCAAGTGTAATGCTGATGTCAGCAAGTTGTTGCTGACGTCAGCACGAACTGATGATGTCAGCAATCAACAATGCTGACTTCAGCTCGTCCCCCTTTTTTTTCTTGTCACGGTTCTGCCGCGTGTGGGTCGCCTCGAGGTGGCGCGCGGCAGCTCCGCGGAAGCTGCGCAGCAGCTAAGGCTGCACACCGAATCCGGTTCGCGAATCTGAGCCTGGATTCAGATTCGTGACACCGAATCCAGGGTTGGATTTGGATTCACGAATCCAACACCCGGATTCGCGAATCCAGATGGATTCCCGAATCCAGGTCTAATCCTAAGTGTTGAAGCATTGTTTCATTGTACATTACTCTGTTTGAGCATAGCTACATTTCATTAGTCAGTAGTCACATTTCATGGTTTCTTCCAAATTTTCGGCATGCAGTCCTTTTGCATTGTGTGGAAGTTTGGTAGAACACGTAACATCATTCACATGAAACATGAGGTTCAATAGGATGATGGTATGCCTGCCCTAGTACATGACAATTAGCATGACAGTATGCCTGCCCTAAGTAACTGACATTTTGCATGACTGCATGCCTGCCCTCAGTCACCACAACCACTTGCATGATGGCATACCTGCCAATGCTTGACTGAACCTAAGCATCAGTTTCTCCTGCGGTGCCTGCATCATCATCATCATCATCCAGTCCGTCTTCCCCTTCCACATCATCTTCCATTTCCTGCTCTGCCACATGTGCTGCACGACGACGGAGGTTGACACGCTTCTCTTCCTCCTCCAGTTCTGGTGCTACATCCCCATTTGGAGCGACTGGGAAATGTGCAAGCTGAGGGTCATTGACCCATGACTTTAGAAGCATCAGGTTTTCGATGGTCAGGTCTATGAGTGACTGCCGAAAGTCGGTGATGACATGTCGTCCCAGAGAAAACAGGCGCTCCAATGGGGTACTTGTCGCCGGAACTGCAAGCAAACAGTTTTAGATGAGTACGACAGAATGTGAAAGCTGGCCAGAAGTGCTGATCCAACACGAAAGACATGAGAGAACTTCAGCACCTACCAGCAAACAGGTCGAGAGCGGCCAGGTGGAAAGTTGGGAATGCTTTTTTGTGCTTCCTTATGTACTTGAGGATGTCGCACCGGCGCCCCTTCTTCACTTCCTTTGCCCAGCTCTGAACCTCCAACTCCAAGGTGATTGGTGTGACCTGCACCTGGGGGGCCTCTGGCTCGGCGAACATGTCTGCGGCGGCGTCCTCCAAAGCAGCTTCCAGCATTGTCGCCTCTTCACTCTGGCGGATCCTTTCACTCCGACGTGGCTGTGGTTGTCCAGCAGCAGTTCCGGCTCCCTCGTTTGCTGTGTTGGCTGCACGACGGTTGGTTTTGAGTTAGGGCATTTCCATGAGGGAACTCTGTAAAGTCAATTTTGCTGACAGAATTCTGACATCCTACCTGCTGAGGTTGTGGCTGACGACGTTGCCGCACTATCCCCTTGGGACTGAGATGTCTGGGTGGCAGTTGCGGCAGTTGCTGCTGCAAGTGCAGCAGCCTCAGCCTCTGCATCCTCTCGGCTCTGCACAACAGTGTCGTGGTATGACCGCAGGAGGTCCACGACTTTGAGCTGCAGCTCGGCAGGCGTGCTGATGCCCATCTTTGGGTGCACACGCTCGTAGAATCCAAGGCGGAACCGTGGGTCACAAGCTGTNGCTCTTCTTCTCTGCCGCCAGCGCCTTCACCAACCACCCATTCATCTTCTCCAGCAGAGAGGAGTAGAAGGGGATGACGAGGGACAGAGTTGGGTAGGTGGAGCCGGAAATGTCGTCGGTAAAAGTTTTGAACGGCTTGAGGATCACCGTCACCTGCGCGATGAGCTGCCAGTCGTCGAAACTGGGACGGAGATGCGCGCCGTCGCGGCCGAAGTCTTCAAGCCACGTCTCCAGCACATCCTTGATGCTGGTGACGCGCTCGCACATGTCGAGCGCGCTGTTCCACCTGGTCTCGGTGTCCAGGTGGAGCGACATGTACTTCAACCCCGCGTCCTTCACCGCCTCAGTCAGCGACTCCTCTCTGGTTGACGTTCTCGTCACAAAGACTGCAATGGCACGCACTTGGGACAGGATGGCAGCGACCCTCGGCTGCTTGAGCAAATCACCGACCGCCAGGTTGATGACGTGGCCGAGGCACCGGATGTGCCCGGCCTTCTGGAAGGCGTCGTTGTGCGGGATGAGGTAGGCGTCAATCATTGAGTCGTTGGTGGACTTGTTGTCCACCGTGAGACAGAAGATTCTGTCCCACAATCCCCACTGCTGCATCGCGGTTTTGAGGAGGTTGTAAAGGTTGTCCGCAGTCGCTCCACGCGAAATGGCCGGGAATGACAGTGCGATGGACCGCACCTTGTAGTTTCCATCAATCCAATGCGCAGTTAGGCCGAGGTACTTCGTGTTGTTCTCTGCTTTCCAGCCGTCTGTTGTGAAGCTGATGCCGCTGGTCACCGAACCCAAGATGGTCTTGATGCGCTCACGGTAGGCAGGTGC
>SZWC01013483.1:27545-65509 GCA_023375785.1 Penium margaritaceum | reverse complement strand
TGCCTTGTGCCTTGTGCCTTGTGCCTTGTGTCTTGTGCCTTGTGCCTTGTGCCTTGTGCCTTGTGCCTTGTGCCTTGTGCCTTGTGCCTTGTGCCTTGTGCCTTGTGCCTTGTGCCTTGTGCCTTGTGCCTTGTGCCTTGTGCCTCGTGCCTCGTGACATGTGCATCCTTTGGTTGGTCACTGGGCACGTTAGCCACACCGTGCCACTACTTGTTGATAATCTTTCTACTTGCTAGTTGATAGCTAGTGCTCCCAACCCATGGTTTCCCCCACTGACCATATGTGACTCCTGTTATGAGTTTTCAATGTTGACCACACACTGAGAAATCCATTTGGTCATGGGTTGTGACACATGCCTACTTTGGGTTGTCACTCTACATGGTTACCACGTCGTGTCATTACGTATCGAATGTCTTTATGCTACCTTTTTTACAGCTTGTGTTCCGAAACCATTGTTAGCCCCCTCTGACAATCTCTCACCCGTGCAGTGAGTTGTAAATGTTGACCACATGAAGTGAAATTCTTTGTTCATGGTCAATGACATATGCATAGTTTGGTTGGTCACTGTGCATTGTAGCCACACTGTACCACTACATTTTGAAGATATTTGTACTTGCTAGTCGGTAACTAGTATTCACAAACCATTATCTTCCACCGTGACCACTTGTGACTCGTGTTATGAGTTGTCAAGGTTTACCACACTTAGTGCCATTATTTTGTCATGGTCAGTGACATATGCCTACTTTGGTTGGTCATCGTGCATGGTATCCACACCGTGCTACAACGTATTGAAGCTCCTTGTGCTTGCTTTTTGATACTTGATGTTCCCAAACCATTGTTTCCCCCTCTCACTATTTGTGACTCTTCTTATGAGCTTTCAATGTTGACCACACACAGCAGATTTCCTTGGTCAAAGGCAGTACATATGCCTACTTTGGTCGGTCAATATGCATGGTAGCCACACCGTCCTACTACTGACTGAAGGTCGTTGTACTTGCTAGTTGAGAACTGATATTCCCATAGCATAGTTTCCTCCCCTGACCGTTTTTGACTCGTGTTATGGTTGGTCACCGTTGACCACCCGTATTGAAATTCTCTTGTCATTCTCAGTGACATATGCCTAGTTTCGTTGTTTGGTGTGCATATTAGCTACACCGTGCCTACGTTGGTTTGTTACTGTACATGGTTACCACGTGGTGTCATTACGTATCGAAGGTCTTCCTGCTTTCTTGTTGACAGCTGGTGTTCCCAAACCATTGTTAGCCCCCTCTGACTATCTGTGACTCGTGTTATGAGTTGTAAATGTTGACCACATGAAGTGAAATGATTTGTTCATGGTCAGTGACATATGCATACCTTGGTTGGTCACTGTGCATTGTAGCCACACTATGACACTACACATTGAAGGTATTTGTACTTGCTAGTCGATAACTAGTACTGACAAACCATCATATTCCACCCTGACCATTTGTGACTCGTGTTATGAGTTGTCAAGGTTTACCACACTTAGTGCCATTATTTTGTCATGGCCAATGAGATATGCCTACTTTGGTTGGTCATCGTGCATGGTGTCCACACTGTGCCACAATGTATTGAAGCCCCTTGTGCTTCGTATTTTATACTTGGTGTTCCCAAACCATTGTTTCCCACTCTGACCATTTGTGACTTGTATTACGAGGTGTCAACATTGACCACACACATCGGATTTCTTTGGTCAAATCATTACATATGCCTACTTTCGTCGGTCATTGTGCATGGTAGCCATACCGTGCTACTACTGATTGAATGGGGTTGTACTTGCTAGTTGAATACTGATATTCCCGAACCATTGTTCCCCCCTCCGACCATTTGAGATTCGTGTTATGGTTGGTGAACATTGACCCTCCATATTGAAATTCTTCGGTCATGGTCAGTGACATGCCTAGTTTGGTTGTTTGGTGTGCATAGTAGCCACACCATGCAACTACGTATTGACGTTATTTGTCCTTTCTTGTCCATGCATAGGGTTCCCAAACCATTGTCTATCCCTCTGACCATTTTTGACTCGTGTTGTGAATTGTCAATGTTGACCACGCATAGTTGATTTCGTTGATCATAGTCAATGACGTATTCATCCTTTAGTTGGTCACTATGCACGCTAGCCAAACCATGCCACTTCTTGTTGAAATTCTTCGTACTTACTGGTTGACAACTAGTGTTCCAAATCCATTGTTTCCCCCCCTCACCATTTGTGACTCGTGTTATGAAATGTCAATATTGACCACACACTGTGAATTTCGTTTGGTCATGGTTAGTGACATATGCCTACTTTGGATTTTCACTGTACATGGTTACCACGCCATGTCACTACATATTAAAGGTATTAGAGCTTTCTGGTTAATAGCTATTGTTCCCGAATCATTGTTACCCCCCCCTTGACTATATGTGACTCGTGTTGTGAGTTATCAATGCTGAACTCATGAAGTGAAATTTGTTGGTCATGGTCACAAACACATGCATACTTTGGTTGGTCAATGTGCATGGTAGCCACGCTCTGCCACTACATAATGAAGGTACTTGTACCTGGTACTTGAAAACTAGTATTCACAAACCATTATCTTCCATCGTGACCATTTGTGACTCGTGTTATGAGTTGTCAAGGTTTACCACACTTAGTGCCATTATCTGGTCATGGTCAGTGACATATTCCTACTTTGGTTGGTCATTGTGCATGGTATCCACACCGTGCTACAACGTATTGAAGCTCCTTGTGCTTGCTTTTTGCTACTTGGTGTTCCCAAACCGTTGTTTCCCCCTCTTACCATTTGTGACTCATATTATGAGCTGTCAATGTTGACCACACACACCATATTTCTTTGGTCAAAGGCAGTACATATGCCTACTTTGGTCGGTCACTATGCATGGTAGCCACACCGTGCTACTACTGACTGATGGTCGTTGTACTTGCTAGTTGAGAGCTGATATTCCCATAGCATTGTTTCCTCCCCTGACCGTTCTTGACTCGTGTTATGGTTGGTCAACGTTGACCACCCATGTTGAAATTCTCTCGTCATTGTCAGTGACATATGCCTAGTTTGGCTGTTTTGTGTGCATATTAGCTACACCGTGCCTACGTTGGTTTGTTAGTGTACATGGTTATCACGTGGTTTCATTACGTATCGAAGGTCTTTGTGCTTTCTTGTTGACAGCTGGTGTTCCCAAACCATTTTTAGCCCCCCTCTGACTATCTGTGACCCGTGTTGTGAGTTGTAAATGTTGCCCACATGAAGTGAAATTATGTGTTCATGGTCAGTGACATATGCATACTTTGGTTGGTCACTGTGCATTGTAGCCACACTAAGCCACTACATATCGAAGGTATTTGTACTTGCTAGCCGATAACTAGTACTGACAAACCATTATATTCCACCCTGACCATTTGTGACTCGTGTTATGAGTTGTCAAGGTTTACCACACTTAGTGCCATCAGTTGGTCATGGCCAATGACATATGCCTACCTTGGTTGGTCATCGTGCATGGTGTCCACACTATGCCACAACGTATTGACGCACTTTGTGCTTCCTATTTTATACTTGGTGTTCCCAAACCATTGTTTCCCACTCTGACCATTTGTGACTCGTATTACGAGTTGTCAACGTTGACCACACACATCGGATTTCTTTGGTCAAATCAGTACACATGCCTACTTTGGTCGGTCATTGTGCATGGTAGCCACACCGTGCTACTACTGATTGAATGGGGCTGTACTTGCTAGTTGAAAACTGATATTCCCGAACCATTGTTTCCCCCTCTGACCATTTGTGATTCGTGTTATGGTTGGTGAACATTGACCATCCATATTGAAATTCTTCGGTCATGGTCAGTGACATATGCCTAGTTTGGTTGTTTGGTGTGCATAGTAGCCACACCATGCCACTACGTATTGAAGTTATTTGTCCTTTCTAGTCCATGCATAAGGTTCCCAAACGACTGTCTATCCCTCTGATCATTTTTGACTCGTACTGTGAGTTGTCAATGTTGACCACGCATATTGGATTTTGTTGATCACAGTCAGTGACGTATTCATCCTTTGGTTGGTCACTGTGCACGCTAGCCAAACGGTGCCACTTCTTGTTGACATTCTTCGTACTTACTGGTTGACAACTAGTGTTCCCAATCAACTTTTTCCCCCCTCACCATTTGTGACTCGTGTTATGAGTTTTCAATATTGAGCACACACTGTGAATTTCATTTGGTCATGGTTAGTTACATATGCCTACTTTGGTTATTCACTATACATGGCTACCACGCCATGTCACTACGTCTTAAAGGTACTAGAGCTTTCTGGTTAATAGCTATTGTTCCCAAATCATTGTTACCCCCCTTTGACTATATGTGACTCATGTTGTTAGTTGTTAACGCTGACCACATGAAGTGAAATTCGTTGGTCATGGTCACTAACATATGCATACTTTGGTTGGTCAATGTGCATGGTAGCCACGCTGTGCCACTGCATAATGAAGGTACTTGTACTTGCTACTCGAAAACTTGTATTCATGAACCACTGTCTTCCACTGTGACCATTTGTGACTCGTGTTATGAGTTGTCAACGTTTACCACACTTAGTGCCATTATTTGGTCATGGTCAGTGACATATGCCTACTTTGGTTGGTCATCGTGCATGGTATCCACACCGTGCTACAACGTATTGAAGCTCCTTGTGCTTGCATTTTGCTACTTGATGTTCCCAAACCATTGTTTCCCCCTCTGTCCATTTGTGACTCGTATTATGAGCTGTCAATGTTGACCACACACACCAGATTTATTTGGTCAAAGGCAGTACGTATGCCTACTTTGGTCGGTCACTATGCATGGTAGCCACACTGTGCTACTACTGACTGATGGTCCTTGTACTTGCTAGTTGAGAACTGATATTCCCATAGCATTGTTTCCTCTCCTAACCGTTTTTGACTCGTGTTATGGTTGGTCAACGTTGACCACCCATATTGAAATTCTCTCGTCATTGTCAGTGACATATGCCTAGTCCGGCTGTTTGGTGTGCATATTAGCTACACCGTGCCTACGTTGGTTTGTTATTGTACATGGTTACCATGTGAATTCATTACGTATCGAAGATCTTTGTGCTTTCTTGTTGACTGCTGGTGTTCCCAGCCCATTGTTAGCCCCCTCTGACTATCTGTGACCCTTGTTGTGAGATGTAAATGTTCACCACATGAAGTCAAATTATGTGTTCATGGTCAGTGACATATGCATACTTTGGTTGGTCACTGTGCATTGTAGCCACACTATGCCACTACATATTGAAGGTATTTGTACTTGCTAGTCGATAAATAGTACTGACAACCCATTGTATTCCATCCTGACCATTTATGACTCGTGTTATGAGTTATCAATGTTTAGCACACTTAGTGCCATTATTTGGTCATGGCGAATGACATATGCCTACGTTGGTTGGTCATCGTGCATGGTGTCCACACTGTGCCACAACGTATTGAAGCTCCTTGTGCTTCCTATTCTATACTTGGTGTTTCCAAACCATTGTTTCCCACTCTGACCATTTGTGACCCGTATTACGAGTTGTCAACATTGACCACACACATCGGATTTCTTTGGTTAAATCATTACATATGCCTACTTTGGTCAGTCATTGTGCATGGTAGCCACACCGTGCTACTACTGATTGAATGGGGTTGTACTTGCTAGTTGAAAACTGATATTCCCGACCCATTGTTCCCCCCCTTTGACCATTTGTGATTTGTGTTATGGTTGGTGAACATTGACCATCCATATTGAAATTCCTCGGTCATGGTCAGTGACATATGCCTAGTTTGGTTGTTTGGTGTGCATAGTAGCAACACCATGCCACTACGTATTAAAGTTACATGTCCTTTCTAGTCCATGCATAGGGTTCACAAACCATTGTCTATCCCTCTGACCATTTTTTACTCGTGTTGTGAATTGTCAATGTTGACCACGCGTACTGGATTTTGTTGATCATAGTCAGTGATGTATTCATCCTTTGGTTGGTCACCATGCACGCTAGCCAAACCGTACCACTTCTTGTTGGAATTCTTCGTACGTACTGGTTCACAACTAGTGTTCCAAATCCATTGTTTCCCCCCCTCACCATTTGTGACTCGTGTTATGAGTTTTCAATATTGACCACACACTGTGAATCTCGTTTGGTCATGGTTAGTGACATATGCCTATTTTGGTTTTTCAATGTACATGGTTACCACGCCATGTCACTGCATATTAAAAGTATTAGAGCTTCCTGGTTAATAGCTATTGTTCCCAAATCATTGTTACCCCCCTTTGACTATATGTGACTTGTTGTTGTGAGTTGTCAACGCTGACCACATGAAGTGAGACTCGTTGGTCATGGTCACTAACATATGCATACTTTGGATGGTCAATGTGCATGGTAGCCACGCTGTGCCACTACATAATGAATGTACTTGTACTTGCTACTCGAAAACTAGTATTCACGAACCATTGTCTACCACCGTGACCATTTGTGACTCGTGTTTTGAGCTGTCAAGGTTTACCACACTTAGTGCCATTATTTGATCATGGTCAGTGACATATGCCTACTTTGGTTGGTCATCGTGCATGGTATCCACACCGTGCTGCAACGCATTGAGACTCCTTGTGCTTGCTTTTTGCTACTTGGTGTTCCCAAACCATTGTTTTCCCCTGTGACCATTTGTGACTCGTATTGTGAGCTGTCAATGTTAACCACACACACCAGATTTCTTTGGTCAAAGGCAGTACATATGCCTACTTTGGCCGGTCACTATGCATGGTAGCCACAGCGTGCTACTACTGACTGATGGTCGTTGTACTTGCTAGTTGAGAACTGATATTCCCATATCATTGTTTCCTCCCCTGACCGATTTTGACTCGTGTTATGGTTGGTCAACGTTGACCACCGATTTTTAAATTCTCTCGTCATTGTCAGTGACATATGCCTAGTTCAGCTGTTTGGTGTGCATATTAGCTACACCGTGCCTACGTTGGTTTGTTACTGTACATGGTTACCACGTGGTTTCATTACGTATCGAAGGTCTTTGTGCTTTCTTGTTGACAGCTCGTGTTCCCAAACCATTGTTAGCCCCCTCTGACTATCTGTGACCCGTGTTGTGAGTTGTAAATGTTGACCACATGAAGTCAAATTATGTGTTCATGGTAAGTGACATATGCTTACTTTGGTTGGTCACTGTACATTGTAGCCACACTATGCCACTACATATTGAAGGTATTTGTACTTGCTAGTCGATAACTAGTACTGACAAACCATTATATTCCACCCTGACCATTTATGACTCGTGTTATGAGTTGTCAAGGTTTACCACACTTAGTGCCATTGTTTGGTCATGGCCAATGACATATGCCTACTTTGGTTGGTCATCGTGCATGGTGTCAACACTTTGCCACAACGTACTGAAGCTCCTTGTGCTTCCTATTTTATACTTGGTGTTCCCAAACCATTGTTTCCCACTCTGACCATTTGTGAATCGTATTACGAGTTGTCAACGTTGACCACACACATCGGATTTCTTTGGTCAAATCAGTACATATGCCTACGTTGGTCGGTCATTGTGCATGGTAGCCACATCATGCTACTACTGATTGAATGGGGTTGTACTTGCTAGTTGAAAACTGATATTCTCGAACCATTGTTCCCCCCTCTGACCATTTGTGATTCGTGTTATGGTTGGTGAACATTGACCATCCATATTGAAATTCCTCGGTCATGGTCAGTGACATATGCCTAGTTTGGTTGTTTGGTGTGCATAGTAGCAACAACATGCCACTACGTATTAAAGTTATTTGTCCTTTCTAGTCCATGCATAGGGTTCACAAACCATTGTCTATCCCTCTGACCATTTTTTACTCGTGTTGTGAATTGTCAATGTTGACCACGCGTACTGGATTTTGTTGATCATAGTCAGTGACGTATTCATCCTTTGGTTGGTCACCATGCACGCTAGCCAAACCGTACCACTTCTTGTTGGAATTCTTCGTACGTACTAGTTCACAACTAGTGTTCCAAATCCATTGTTTCCCCCTCACCATTTGTGACTCGTGTTATGAGTTTTCAATATTGACCACACACTGTGAATCTCGTTTGGTCATGGTTAGTGACATATGCCTATTTTGGTTTTTCAATGTACATGGTTACCACGCCATGTCACTGCATATGAGAAGTATTAGAGCTTTCTGGTTAATAGCTATTGTTCCCAACTCATTGTTACCCCCCTTTGACTATATGTGACTTGTGTTGTGAGTTGTCAACGCTGACCACATGAAGTGAGATTCGTTGGTCATGGTCACTAACATATGCATACTTTGGTTGGTCAATGTGCATGGTAGCCACGCTGTGCCACTACATAATGAATGTACTTGTACTTGCTACTCGAAAACTAGTATTCACGAACCATTGTCTACCACCGTGACTATTTGTGACTCGTGTTTTGAGCTGTCAAGGTTTACCACACTTAGTGCCATTATTTGATCATGGTCAGTGACATATGCCTACTTTGGTTGGTCATCGTGCATGGTATCCACACCGTGCTACAACGCATTGAGACTCCTTGTGCTTGCTTTTTGCTACTTGGTGTTCCCAAACCATTGTTTTCCCCTGTGACCATTTGTGACTCGTATTGTGAGCTGTCAATGTTAACCACACACACCAGATTCCTTTGGTCAAAGGCAGTACATATGCCTACCTTGGTCGGTCACTATGCATGGTAGCCACACCGTGCTACTACTGACTGATGGTCGTTGTACTTGCTAGTTGAGAACTGATATTCCCATAGCATTGTTCCCTCCCCTGACCGATTTTGACTCGTGTTATGGTTGGTCAACGTTGACCACCGATATTGAAATTATGTCGTCATTGTCAGTGACATATGCCTAGTTCAGCTGTTTGGTGTGCATATTAGCTACACCGTGCCTACGTTGGTTTGTTACTGTACATGGTTACCACGTGGTTTCATTACGTATCGAAGGTCTTTGTGCTTTCTTGTTGACAGCTCGTGTTCCCAAACCATTGTTAGCCCCCTCTGACTATCTGTGACCCGTGTTGTGAGTTGTAAATGTTGACCACATGAAGTGAAATTATATGTTCATGGTCAGTGACATATGCTTACTTTGGTTGGTCACTGTACATTGTAGCCACACTATGCCACTACATATTGAAGGTATTTGTACTTGCTAGTCGATAACTAGTACTGACGAACCATTGTATTCCACCCTGACCATTTATGACTCGTGTTATGAGTTGTCAAGGTTTACCACACTTAGTGCCATTATTTGGTCATGGCCAATGACATATGCCTACTTTGGTTGGTCATTGTGCATGGCTTCCACACTGTGCCACAACGTATTGAAGCTCCTTGTGCTTCCTATTTTATACTTGGTGTTCCCAAACCATTGTTTCCCACTTTGACCATTTGTGACTCGTATTACGAGTTGTCAACGTTGACCACACACATCGGATTTCTTTGGTCAAATCAGTACATATGCCTACGTTGGTCGGTCATTGTGCATGGTAGCCATATCGTGCTACTACTGATTGAATGGGGTTGTACTTGCTAGTTGAAAACTGATATTCTCGAACCATTGTTCCCCCCTCTGACCATTTGTGATTCGTGTTATGGTTGGTGAACATTGACCATCCATATTGAAATTCTTCGGTCATGGTCAATGAGATCTGCCTAGTTTGGTTGTTTGGTGTGCATAGTGGCCACACCATGCCACTACGTATTGAAGTTATTTGTCCTTTCTAGTCCATGCATAGGGTTCCCAAACCATTGTCTATCCCTCTGACCATTTTTGACTCGTGTTGTGAATTGTCAATGTTGACCACGCATACTGGATTTTGTTGGTCATAGTCAGTGACGTATTCATCCTTTGGTTGGTCACTGTGCCCGCTAGCCAAACCGTGCCACTTCTTGTTGAAATTCTTCGTACTTACTGGTTGACAACTAGTGTTCCAAATCCATTGTTCCCCCCCCCCCCCCTCACCACTTGTAACTCGTGTTATGAGTTTTCAATATTGACCACACTTTCCTACTTCGGTTTTTCACTGTACATGGTTACCACGCCATGTCACTACATATCAAAGGTATTAGAGCTTTCTGGTTAATATCTATTGTTCCCAAATCATTGTTACCCCCCTTTTACTATATGTGACTCGTATTGTGAGTTGTCAACGCTGTCCACATGAAGTGAAATTCGTTGGTCATGGTCACTAACATATGCATACTTTGGTTGGTCAATGTCCATGATAGCCACGCTGTGCCACTACATAATGAAGGTACTTGTACTTGCTACTCGACAACTAGTATTCACGAACCATTGTCTTCCACTCTGACTTTGTGACTTGTGTTATGAGTCGTCAAAGTTTACCTCACTTATTGACATTATTTGGTCATGGTCAGTGACATATGCCTACTTTGGTTGGTCATCGTGCATGGTATCCACACCATGCCACAGCTTGTTGAAGGTCCTTGTGCTTGCTAGTTGATACCTGATGTTCCCAGACTATTGGTTCCTCCTCTGACCATTTGTGACTCGTGTTATGAGTTGTCAATGTTGGCGACACATAGTGGACTTCTTCGGTCATAGTCAGTGACATATGCATCCTTTGGTTGGCCACTGTGCACGCTAGCCACACCGTGCCACTACTTGTTGAACATCTGTCTACTTGCTAGTCGATAACTAGTGTTCCCAACCCATTGTTTCCCCCCTGATCACTTGTGACTCATGTTTTGCATTTTTAACCTTGACCACACACTCTGAAATCCGTTTGGTCATGGTTAGTGACACATGCCTACTTTGGTTTGTCATTGTACATGGTTACCACGTTGTGTCACTACGTATTGAAGGTCTTTGTGCTGTGCTTGTTGATAGATAGTGTTCCTAACCCATTACTACCCCATCTGAATATATATGACTCGTGTTGTGAGCTGTCAACATTGACCACATGAAGTGAAATTCTTTGTTCATAGTCAGTGACATATGCATACTTTGGTTGGTCACTGTGCGTTGTAGCCACACTGTGCCACTACATATTCTAGGTTTTTGTACTTTCTACTCAATAACTAGTATTGAGAAACCATCATCTTCCACTATGACCATTGGTGACTCGTGTTATGAGTTGGCAAAGTGTACCACACATGGTGACATTATTTGGTCATGGTCAGTGACATATGCCCACTTTGGTTGGTCATCGTGCATGGTATCCGCACCGTGTCAAACCGTATTGCAGCTCCTTGTGCTTGCTAGTTGATACTTGGTGTTCCCAACCCATTGTTTCCCCCTCTGACCATTTGTGACTCGTTTTTTGAGTTGTTAACGTTGACCACACACAACAGATTTCTCTGGTCAAAGGCAGTACACATGCCTAATTTGGTCGGTTATTGTGCATGGTAGCCACACCGTGCTACTACTGACTGAAGGTCGTTGTACTTGCTAGTTGGTATCTAGTATTCCCAAACCATTGATTCCCCCCTCTCACAAATTGTGACCCATAGTATGGCTTGTGAACGTTGACCACACATAGTAACTTATTTGGCCATGGTAAATGGCACATGCCTAATCTGGTTGGACATTGTGCATGGTAGCCACACTGTTCCACTACTTGTTTAAATTCTTTGTACTTGCTAGTCAATAAATGGCAAAAGCTTTCTCCCTTTGACACCAGGTCAGTTTTTGTTGATCTGTTACACGTAGGTGTCTTCACTGGAATACTCCCTCCCATCCTCCCTAGATGGATGTTCCGTGGACGACCTGGAGGATAGATTTGCGACCGCATTATGACACGCCCCTCCCTATCCCCCCACGGCTTAGGCTTGAAGGTAGAGTTGATGTATCACACCACGGCCACCCCCCCCCCCAGGTCGTGAGCCTATTCTTTATTGCGCGTACAAGGATTCAAACACAGGACCTACCGCTCCAGAATCGAATCATGTAAACACTAAGCAAGAGCACATGGTGTTCATATGATGTCCAAATGACATTATAATGGTTCCTATGTGTAAATNNCCCCCCCCCCCAGGTCGTGAGCCTATTCTTTATTGCGCGTACAAGGATTCAAACACAGGACCTACCGCTCCAGAATCGAATCATGTAAACACTAAGCAAGAGCACATGGTGTTCATATGATGTCCAAATGACATTATAATGGTTCCTATGTGTAAATGGCATAAAATAAGGGGGTGTAAGGTTAGAGGGTAGTTTTCAAACGCATTAATGATAACAAAGTTAGTTTAATCGTAAAAAGATTGACACATACGGCATTTCAAATTTTGCCAAAATGAGCTTGAATAACCTCTCAACCATTGCTCCGATTGCCCGGCCGTAAGAAGGAGGTCCACTACACACAGTGAAACTCTTTTCATGATATTCAGTGACACAAGCATACTTTGGTTGGTCATTATGCATGGTAGCTACACCGTACCACCACTTATCGCAGGTCTTTGTACTTGCTAGTCGATGCCGAGTATTCCCAAACCATTGTTTCTCCATCTGCCCATTTTGACTTGTATTATGAGTTGTGAACATTGACCACACACACTAAACTTCTTTGGTCATAAGCAGTGATGTATGCCTCCTTGGGTATGTTGTTGTGCACTGTAGCCACACCGTGCCAAGACATACATAAAATATTTGTACCTGCTAGAAGATACATAGTGTTTTGAACCCATGTTTTCCCCCATCTGACCATTTGTGACTCATGTTATGGGTTACAAACGTTGACCACCCTTATTGAAATTCTTTGGTCATGGTTAGTGACATATGCCTTGCTTGGTTTGTCACTGTACGTGGTTACCACGCCGTGTCACTACCTATCGAAGGTTGTTGTGCTTTGTTGTTGACAGCTAGTGTTCCCAAACCATTGTTACCCCCTCTGACTATCAGCGACTTGTGTTGTGAGTAGTAAATGTTGACCACATTAAGTGAAATTATTTGTTCATGGTCAGTGACACATGCATACTTTGGTTGGTCACTGTGCATTTTACCCACACTGTGCCACTACATATTGAAGGTATTTGTACTTGCTAGTCAATAACTAGTATTCACAAACCATTATCTTCCACCCTGGCAATTTGTGACTCGTGTTATGAGTTGTCAAGGTTTACCACGCTAAGTTCCATTATTTGATCATGGTCAGTGACATATGCCTACCTTGGTTGATCATCGTGCATGGTATCCACACCGTGCCATAACGTATTGAAGCTCCTTGTGCTTGCTTTTTGATACTTGGTGTTCCCAAACCATTGTTTCCCCCTCTGACCATTTGTGACTCGTATTATGAGTTGTGAATGCAGGCCACACACAGCAGATTTCTTTGGACAAAGGCATTACATATGCCTACTTTGGTCGATCATTGTGCATGGTAGCCACACCGTGCTACTACTGACTGAAAGTCATTGTACTTGCTAGTTAAAAACTGATATTCCCATAGCATTGTTTCCTCCCCTGACCGTTTTTGACTCGTGTTATGGTTGGTCAACGTTGACCACCCATGTTGAAATTCTCTCGTCATTGTCAGTGACATATGCCTAGTTTGGCTGTTTGGTGTGCATATTAGCTACACCGTGCCACTGCGTATTGAAGTTCTTTGTCCTTTATAGTTGATACATAGGGTCCCCAAACCATTGTCTCTCCCTCTGACCATTTGTGACTCGTGTTATGAGTTGTCAATGTTCACCACACATATTGGACTTCTTTGGTTATAGTCACTGACATATGCATCCTTTGGCTGGTCACTGTGCACACTAGCCACACTGTGCCACTACTTGTTGAAAATCTTTCTACTTGCTAGTTGATAACTGGTGTTCCCAACCCATTGTCTCCCCCAGTGACCATCTGTGACTCGTGGTGTGAGTTTTCAATGTTGACCACACACCGTGAAATCCATTTGGTCATGGTTTGTGACACATGCCTACTTTGGTTTGTCGTTGTACATTGTTACCACGCCGTGTCATCACGTATCGAAGGTCTTTGTGCTTTCTTGTTGACAGCTAGTGTTCCCAAACCATTGTTAGCCCCTTCTGACTACTTGTGACCCGTGTTGTGAGTTATAAACATTGACCACATGAAGTGAAATTCTTTGTTCATGGTCAGTGACATATGCATACTTTGGTTGGTCACTGTGCATTGTAGCCACACGGTGGCACTACATATTAAAGGTATTTGTACTTGCTAGTCGATAACTAGTATTCACAAATCATTATCTTCCACCGTGACCATTTGTGACTCGTGTTATGAGTTGTCAAGGTTTACCACACTTAGTGCATTATTTGGTCATGGTCATTGACATATGCCTACTTTGGTTGGTCATCGTGCATGGTATCCACACTGTGCCACAACGTATTGAAGCTCCTTGTGCTTGCTATTTGATACTTGGTGTTCCCAAACCATTGTTTGCCCCTCTGACCATTTGTGACTCGTATTATGTGTTGTCGACGTTGACCACACACACCTGATTCCTTTGGTCAAAGGCACTTCGTATGCCTGCTTTGGTCGGTCATTGTGCATGGTAGCCACACCGTGCTACTACTGACTGAAGGTCATTGTACTTGCTAGTTGNCATTATTTGGTCATGGTCAGTGACATATGCCTACTTTGGTTGGTCATCGTGCATGGTATCCAGACCGTGCCAAAACGTATTGCAGCTCCTTGTGCTTGCTAGTTGATACTTGGTGTTCCCAAACCATTGTTTCCCCCTCTGACCATTTGTGACTCGTATTATGAGTTGTCAACGTTGACCACACACAGCGGATTTCTCTGGTCAAAGGCAGTACATATGCCTACTTTGGTCGGTCATTGTGCATGGTAGCCACACCGTGCTACTACTGACTGAAGGTCATTGTACTTGCTAGTTGAGAACTGATATTCCCATCTCATTGTTTCCTCCCCTTACCTTTTGTGACTCGTGTTATGGTTGGTCAACGTTGACCACCCATGTTGAAATTCTTTGGTCATGGTCAGTGACATATGCCTAGTTTGGTTGTTTGGTGTGCATATTATCCACACCGTGCCACTGCGTATTGAAGTTCTTTGTCCTATCTAGTTGATACATAGGGTTCCCAAACCATTGTCTCTCCCTCTGAACATTTGTGACTCGTGTTATGAGTTGTCAATGTTGACCACACATAGTGGACTTCTTCGGTTATAGTTATTGACATATGCATCCTTTGGTTGGTCATTGTGTACGCTAGCCACACCATGCCACTACTTGCTGGAAATATTTCTACTTGCTAGTTGATAACTAGTGTTCCCAACCCATGGTCTCCCCCACTAACCATTTGTGACTTGTGTCATCAGTTTTCAACGTTGACCACACACTGTGAAGTCCGTTTGGTCATGGTTCGTGACATATGCCTACTTAGGCTTGTCACTGTACATGGTTACCACGCCGTGTCACTACGTATTGAAGATCTTTGTGCTTTCTAGTTGATATCTAGTGTTCCCGAACCATTGTTAACCCCTCTGACTATCTGTGACTCGTGTTTTGAGTTGTAAGCGCTGACCACCTGAAGTGAAATGCGTTGGTCATGGTTAGTGACGTATGCATACTTTTGTTGGTCACTGTGCATGGTAGCCACGTTGTGCCACTACATATTGAAGGTATTTGTACTAACTAGTCGATAACTAGTATTCACGAACCATTGTCTTCCACCCTGACCATTTGTGACTCGTGTTATGAGTTGTCAAATTTTACCACACTTAGTGACATGATTTGGTCATGGTCAATGACATATGCCTACTTTGGTTGGTCATCGTGCATTGTATGCACACTGTGCCACAACTTATTGAAGGTCCTTGTGCTTCCTAGCTGATACGTGGTGTTCCCAGACCATTGTCTCCCCCTCTGACCATTTGTGACTCCTGTTATGAGTTGTCAATGCGGACCACACACACCACTACATATGCCTACTTTGGTCGGTCGTTGTGCATCGTAGCGACACTGTGCATGTAGTGATTGAAGGTCAGTGTAATTGCTAGTTGATAACTGCTATTCATAGACCATTGTTTCCCCCTCTGACCGTTTGTGACTCGTGTTGTGGTTGGTGAATGATGACCACCCATGTTGAAATTCTTTTGTCATGGTCGGTGACATGTGCCTAGTTTGGTTGTTTTGTGTGCATAGTAGCCACACCGTGCCACTACGTATTGAAGTTCTTTGTATTTTCTAGTCAATACATATGGTTCTGAAATCATTGTCTCTCCCTCCGACCATCTGTGACTAATGTTATGAGTTGTCAATGTTGACCATACATAGTGCACTTCTTCGGTCATAGTCAGTGACGTGTGCATTATTTGGTTGGTCACTGTGCACGCTGGCCAAACCGTGCCACTACTTGTTGAAAATCGTTCTACTTGCTAGTTGATAACTTGCGTTCCCAACCCATGGTTTCCCCCACTGACCTGTTGTGACTCGTGTTATGAGTTTTCAACGTTGACCACACACTGTGAAATCTGTTTGGTCATGGTTTGTGACACATGCCTACTTTGGTTTGTTACTATACATGGTTACCACGCCGTGTTATTACGTATTGAAGGACTTTCTGCTTTTGTGTTGACAGCTCGTGTTCCCAAACCATTGTTAGCCCCCTATGACTATCTATGACCCGTGTTGTGAGGTGTAAATGTTGACCACATGAAGTGAAATTCTTTGTTCATGGTCAGTGACACGTGTATACTTTAGTTGGTCACTGTGCATTGTAGCCACACTGTGCCACTGCGTATTGAAGGTATTTGTACTTGCTAGTCAATAACTAGTATTCACAAATCATTATCTTCCACCCTGACCATTTGTGACTCGTGTTATGAGCTGTCAAGGTTTTCCATACTTGGTGCCATTCTTTGGTCATGGTCAGTGACGTATGCCTACTTTGGTTGGTCATCGTGCATGGTATCCACATTGTGCCACAACGTATTGAAGCTCCTTCTGCTTGCTATTTGATACTCAGTGTTCCCAAACCATTGTTTCCCCCTCTGACCATTCGTGGCTCGTATTATGAGTTGTCAATGTTGACCACAGATAGCGGGTTTCTTTGCTCAAAGGCAGTACATATGCCTACTTTGCTCGGTCATTGTGCATGGTAGCCACACCGTGCTACTTCTGTCTGAAGGTCGTTATACCTTCTTCTTGAGAACTGATGTTCCCATAGCATTGTTTCCTTCCATGAAGGTTTTTGTCTCGTGTTATGGTTGGTCGATGTTGACCACCCATATTGAAATTACCTGGTCATGGTCAATGACATATGCCTCGTTTGGTTGTTTGGTGTGCATAGTAGCCACACCGTGCCACTACATACTGAAGTTCGGTGTCCTTTGTAGTTGATACATGGGGTCCCCAAACCATTGTCTCTCCCTTTGACCATTTGTGACTCGTGTTATGAGTTGTCAATGTTGACCACACATAGTGGAATTCTTCATTCATAGTCGATGACATATGCATCCTTTGGTTGGTCATTGTGCACGCTAGCCACACCGTGCGACTACTTGTTGAAAAGTACGCACGTAGGGAACAAGTAGGGCGCAAGTAGGGCACAAGTGGGGCGCAAGTAGGGCGCAAGTAGGGCGCAAGTAGGGTGCAAGTAGGACGCAAGTAGGACGCAAGTAGGGCTCAAGTAGGACGCAAGGACTGCGCAAGTACGGCACAAATAGGACAGATAGGTCGCAAGTAGCGCGCAAGCAGGGTGTAGGTAAGTAGTGCAAAACTGGGGCTCAGGTAGGACGCAACGAGTGTGCAAGTAGGGCACAAGTGCGCCATTTGCGACCTAGTTTTGGCTCCCTAGTCTCGGAGAGGAGTCGGGTGTGCCTTTGGGAGATAAAAATGGGTATGACACTAGGACTTCCCAGGAGGTCACCCATCCCAGTACTATTCTGGCCCATGGGTGCTTATCTGCAGAGTTCGAATGGGATACGGAGTAGTAGCCCAGGTATGATTGTACCACGCTTTGAAAGGGATGAGCTGATAATATGACATGTGCGTGAGCGGGCACGGCGATGCAACGTGAAGGAGCGGAATGGCCACGTCGATGCGTTGTATTTCCACATGGGGAGGAGGGGAGGGGGTGTGGGAGGGAGGACGGGGGTGCGCGCATTGCAATGGTTTGGGTGGGCAGCAAGGACAGTGTCGAGGAGGGGGTGGGTTGGGGCGGCGATAGCAACAAGCGAATGTGACGGATGAGAGGCGGTCGGGCATTGTGGAGGCTTATCGTGTTAGTGGCGCGCAGAGTGGTGGGATTAACAAGAGGCGACGGGGACGAGGCTATGAAGACGTGGCGTGCGGTGCGTTTGTGGGATGGGGAGCGGGACGGTACAACTCGTGGGGTGGAAACGAGGGGTGCGGGGGCTTGGGTTGGTACGACTCGTTGGGTGGAAAAGAGGGTTGCGGGCGCTTGGGTTGGTATGACCCGTGGGGCTGGAAAGAGGCGCGGGGGTACCCGGATTGGCACGAGTCGTGGGTGGGAAAGAGGCGTGCCTGCGCTTCGGGTTGGTACAACCCGCCGGGTTGGAAAGAGGCGCGGGGATGCCTGGGTTGGTACGACGCGTGGGGAGGGAAAGAGGCATGCGTGCGCTTGGGTTGGTACGTGCAGGTGGGCGTGGAACAGGTGGGCGATGCGTGGGTGTGCGTCTTCTACAGGCAGCGGAGTGCGTTTGTGTGTGACGGCGGTGCGTGGCCGGGTTTGCAGGCTGTGAATGCAGTGGAATGGGCTGAATCGAGAGCAGGAGTCGAGCCCGCATGCGTTCCCAAGAGCGAACATCTCGTTAGGGGGGAGGCGAAGTGAGGGGAGTGGAGGGGAGTTCCCGCATGAACAAATCGGTAAAAAAAAGGTTGAACATCAGTGGATCGTAGCAGCAAGGCTACTCTGCCACTTACAGCAACCCGTTCTGGTTTAAGTTGTCTGCTAATGATTTATCTCCCCGAACATTTGGAATTGGTCCAGACGAATCTCGACATATGCTCTCGGAGGCGCACAGGCACCCCTATTTCGAGTCGAATAACACCCGGGGAGGTAAAAAGTGCCACTTCTAGCATTGATTCTGACTTTGAGGCGTTCAGTCATAATCCTAGACATGGTAGCTTTGCGCCACTGGCGCGAAGTACATGTAAGTTCGTGTAAGTGCGTGTAAGTACATGTAAGTGTGTGTAAGTGTGTGTAAGTTCGTGTAAGTTCGTGTAAGTGCGTGTAAGTGTGTGTAAGTTGGTGTAAGTGCGTATAAGTACGTGCGAGTTTGTGTCAGGGTGTGTAAGTGCGTATAAGTGTGTGTAAGCACGTGTAAGTGCGTGTAAGTGCGTGTAATTGCGTGTAAGTGCGTGTAAGTATGTGTGAGTACGTGTAAGTATGTGTGAGTGCATGTAAGCCCGTGTAAGTTTGTGTACATTTGTGTAATTGCGTGTAAGTTTGTGTAAGTGCGTGTAAATGTGTGTGAGTTTGTGTCAGTGCATGTAATTGCGTGTAAGTACGTGTAAGTGCGTGTAAGTACATGTTATTTCGTGTGAGTACGTGTAAGTATGTATAAGTGCATGTCAGTGCGTGTCAGTGCGTGTAAGTGTGTGTGAGTATCTGGAAGTGTGTGTAAGTGTATGTAAGTGCGTGTAAGTTTGTGTAACTGCTAAAAGTGCTTGTAAGTGCATGTAAGAGCGTGTAACAATGTGTAAGTGTGTGTAAGTGCGTGTATGTTTGTGTAAGTGCGAGTAAGTGCGAGTAAGTGCGTGTAAGTGCGTATAAGTGCGTATAAGTTTGTGTAAATGCATGTAAGTGCGTGTAAGTGTGTGGAAGTACGTGAAAGTGTATGTAAGTACGTGTAAGTGCATGAAAGTGCGTGTAAGTACGTGTAAGTGCGTGTAAGTGTGTGTAAGTACGTGTGTGTGTAAGTACATGTAAGTGTGTGTAAGTGCGTCTAAGTGTGTGTAAGTACGTGTAAGTGCATGTATGTGTGTATAAGTGCGTGTAAGTGTGTGTAAGTACGTGAAAGTACGTGCAAGTGCGTGCAAGTGCGTGTAAGTATGTGTAAGTGCCTTCAAAGTGCCCATAAAGTGCATGTAAGTGCATGTAAGTCCGTGTATGTGCACATACGTACGTCTAAGCACGTGTAAGTGCATGTATGTGTGTGCAAGTGCACACAAGTATGTGTAAGTGCATGTAAGTACATGTAGGTTCGTGTAAGTGCGTATACATACGTATGAATGCGTGTAAGTTCGTGTAAGTGCATATAAGTATGTATAAGTGTGTGTGAGTGCGTGTAAGTACATGTAAGTACGTGTAAGTACGTGTAAGTGCGTGTAAGTACGTGTAAGTGTGTAAGTACGTGTAAGTACGTGTATGTACATGTAAGTCCATGTAAGTTTATATAAATATGCATAAATGCGTGTACATTCGTGTTAGTAGGTGTAAGTGTGTGTAAGTGCGTGTAAGTGTGTATAAGTAAGTGTAAGTGCATGTAAGTTCGTGTAAGTGTGTGTAAGTGTGTATAAGTGCGTGTAAGTGCGTGTAAGTGCGTGTAAGTACATATAAGTGTGTGCAAGTGCATACAAGTACATGTAAGTGCGTATAAGTATGTGTAAGTACGTGTAAGTGTGTGTAAGTGCGTGTAAGTGCCTGTAAGTATGTGTAAGTGCATATTAGTGTGTGTAAGTACATGCAAGTACCTATAAGTGTTTGTATGTATGTCTAAGTGCGTGTAAGTACGTGTAAGTTTGTGTAAGTGTGTCTAAGGGCGTGTAAGTGCATGCCAGTGCATGCTAGTACGTGTAAGCTTGTGTAAGTGCGTATAAGTGCGTAAAAGTGTGTTTAAGTGCATGTAAGTGCCTGTAAGTACATGTAAGTGTGTGTAAGTGTGTGTCAGTATGTGTAAGTGCGTGTAAGTGTGTGTAAGTGCGTGTAAGTGTGCGTAAGTGTGTGTAAGTTTGTGTAAGTTTGTGTAAGTGCGTGTAAGTGTCTGTAAGCTTGTGTAAGTGCCTCTAAGTATGTGAGAGTTTGTGTCGATGCATTTAAGTGCGTGTATGTGCATGTAAGCACGTGTAAGTACGTGTAAGTGTGTGTAAGTGTGTGTAAGTGCGTGTAAGTATGTGTGAGAGCGTGTACGTGTGTGTGAGTGTATGTAAGTGTGTATAAGTTTGTGTAAGTGCGTGTTAGTGCGTGTACGTTCGTGTAAGTATGTGTAAGTGTGTGTAAGTGCGTGTAAGTGCGTGTATGTTTGTGTAAGTTTGTATAAGTGCGTGTAAGTTTGTGTAAGTACGTGTGAGTTGCACGCACTTTCAGGCACTTTCACGCTCACACACGCACAAACTTACATGCACTTACACACACTTTAAGTACGCACTTATACGCACTTATACGTACTCATACCCATGCACTAATACACACTTGCGTATAAGTGTGTATATGTGAGCGTATACTTACACGCACTTATATGTAAGTGCGTGTAAGTACGTGCAAGCTTGTGTAAGTGCGTGTAAGTTTGTGTAAGTGCACGAAAATGCGTGTAAGTACGTGTAGGTGCATGTAAGTACGTGTAAGTGCGTGTAAGTGCATGTAAGTGCGTGTAACTGTGTGTAAGTGTGTGTAAGTGCACGTAAGCATGTGTAAGTGCGTGTAAGTGCGTGTAAGTGTGTGCAAGAGCATGCAAGTATGTTTAAGTATGTGTAAGTAAGTGTACGTGCATGTAAGTGCGTGTAAGTTTGTGTAAGTATGTGTAAGTGTGAATTAGTTCGTGTAAGTGCGTGTAAGTATGTGTGAGTTGGTGTCATTGTGTGTAAGTGCGTGTAAGTGCGTGTAAGTGTGTGTAAGTGCGTGTGAATGTGTGTAAGTGCGTGTAAATGCGTGTAAGTGCGCGTAAGTGCGTGTAAGTACGTGTAAGTGCGTGTAAGTGTGTGTAAGTGCGTGTGAGTGTGTGTAAGTGCGTGTAAATGCGTGTAAGTGCGCGTAAGTGCGTGTAAGTACGTGTAAGTGCGTGTAAGTGTGTGTAAGTGCGTGTGAGTGTGTGTAAGTGCGTGTAAATGCGTGTAAGTGCGCGTAAGTGCGTGTAAGTACGTGTAAGTGCGTGTAAGTGTGTGTAAGTGCGTGTGAGTGTGTGTAAGTGCGTGTAAATGCGTGTAAGTGCGCGTAAGTGCGTGTAAGTGCGTGTAAGTGCGTGTAAGAGCGTGTAAGTGCGTGTAAGTATGTGTAAGTACGTGTTAGTGGGTGTAAGTGCGTGTAAGTTCGTGGAAGTACGTGTAAGTGTGTGTAAGTGCGTGTACGTATGTGTAAGTGCGTGTAAGTATGTGTAAGTGCATGTAAGTACGTGTAAGTGTGTGTAAGTACGTGTAAGTATTAGTAAGTACGTGTAAGTGCATGTAAGTTTGTATAAGTATGTATAAGTACGTGTAAGTTCGTGTAAGTGCTTATAAGAATGTGTGAGTGCGTGTAAATGCGTGTAAGTGCATGTAAGTGCATGTAAGTGCGCGTAAATTCGTGTAATTATGTGTAAGTACGTATAAGTGGGTGTAAGTGTGTGTATGTACGTATACGTGCGTGAAAGTGTGTGTAAGTATGTGTAATTGTGCGTTTGTTTGTGTAAGTGCGTGTAAGAACGTGGAGGTGCATGTAAGTACGTGTAAGTACGTATAAGTTCTATAAGTACGTGTAAGTGCATTTAAGTGTGTGTTAGTGCATGTAAGTGCGTGTAAGTATGTGTAAGTGCGTGTCAGTGCGTATAAGTACGTATAAGTCCGTATAAGTATGTGTAAGTGTGTGCCAGTGCACGCCAGTGCATGTACATTTGTATAAGTACGTATAAGTGTGTGTAAGTGCATGTAAGTGTGTGTAAGTGTGTGTCTGTGCGTGTAAGTGTGTGTAAGTATGTGTAAGTGTGTGTAATTACGTGTAAGTGCGTGTAAGTGTATGTAAGTGTGTGTAAGTGCATGTAAGTGGGTGTAAGTACGTGTGAGTTTGTGTAAGTGCGTGTAAGTGTGTATACCTTCATGTCAGTATGTGTAAGTGCGTGGAAGTGCGTGTAAGTTTGTATAAGTGTGTGTAAGTTTGTATAAGTGTGTGTAAATGCATGTAAGTGTGTGTAACTACATGTACGTGCACGGTCGTGTAAGTGGGTATAAGTGCGTGTAAGTGTGCGTAAGTACGTATAAGTTTGTGTCAGTACGTGTAAGTGCGTGTGAGTGTGGGTATGTGCGTGTAATTGCGTGTAAGTGCATGTAAGTGCATGTGAATACATAAAAGTGCGTGTGAGTATGTGTAAGTATTTGTAAGTACGTGTAAGTGTGTGTAAGTGCGTGTAAGTGTGTGTAAGTGCGCATAAGCATGTGTAACTGTGTGTAATTGCGTGTAAGTACGTGTAAGTGCGTGCAAGTGTGTGTAAGTGTGTGTATGTATGTGTAAGTGCGTGTACGTGTGTGTAAGTGCGTGTAAGTACGTATAAGTGCGTATAAGTGCCTGTAAAGTACGTGTAAGTGCGTGTAAGTGCGTGTAAGTGCGTGTAAATGCACGTAAGTGTGTGTAAGTATGTATAAGTGCGTGTAAGTGTGTACAAGTGCATACAAGTACGTGTAAGTACGTGTAAGTGCGTGTATGTGCGTGTAAGTACGTGTAAGTGTATGTAAGTGCGTGTAAGTGCGTGTAAGTACGTGTTAGTACATGTAAGTACATTTAAGTTCATGCAAGTATGTGTAAGTGCGTGTAAGTGTGTATAAGTACGTGTAATTACGTGTAAGTACTTATAAGTGCATGTACGTTTGTATAAGTACGTATAAGAGCGTGTAAGCTTGTGTAAGTACGTGTAAGTGTGTGTAAGTATGTTTAAGTACGTATAAGTGCGTGTAAGTGTGTGTAAGTGCGTGTAAGTGTGTGTAAGTACGTGTAAGTACGTGCAAGTGTGTGAAAGTATGTGCAAGTGCATGCAAGTGCATGTAAGTGCGTGTAGGTGCCTGTAAGTGCGTGTAAGTATGTTTAAGTGCGTGTTAGTGCGTGTAAGTGTGTGTAAGTACGTGGAAGTGCGTGTAAGTGCGTGTAAGTGAATGTAAGTGCGTGTAAGTGTGTATAATTGTGTGTAAGTGTGTGATAGTTTGTGTAAGTTCGTATAAGTACGTGTAAGTGTGTGTAAGTATGTGTGAGTTTGTGTCAGTGCATGTAAGTGCATGTAAGTGCGTGTAAGCACATGTAAGTGCGTGTAAGTATGCGTAAGTACGTGTAAGTACGTGTGAGTACGTGTAAGTGTTTCTGAGTGCATGTAAGTGTGTGAAAGTTTGTATACGTGCATGTCAGTGCGTGTATGTTCGTGTAAGTTTGTGTAAGTGCGTGTAAGTGCGTGTGAGTTCATGTCAGTGCGTGTAAGTGTATGTAAGTGCGTGTAAGTGCGTGTGAGTTCATGTCAGTGCGTGTAAGTGTGTGTAAGTGCGTATAAGTGCGTGTAAGTGCATGTAAGTGTGTGTAAGTTTGTATAAGTAAGTGTGAGTGCGTGTACGTTTGAGTAAGTGCGTATAAGTGCCTATAAGTGCGCTTAAGTACGTGTAAGTTCATGTGAGTGCGTGTAATTGTGTGTAAGTACGTTTAAGTGCATGTAATTGCGTTTAAGTGTATGCAAGTGCATGTAAATGCATGTAAGCGTGTGTGAGTATGTGCAATTACGTGTAGGTGTGTGCAAGTACGTGTAAGTATGTGTAAGTGCGTGTAAGTGCGTATACATTCGTGTAAGTGCATGTAAGTGCATGTTAGTGCGTCTAAGTGTGTGTAAGTGTGTGTAAGTGCGTGTAAGTGCGTGTAAGTGCGTGTAAGTGCGTGAAAGTGCGTGTAAGTACGTGTAAGTGCGTGTAAGTATGTGTAAGTGCGTGTATGTGCGTGTAAGTGCATGTAAGTTTGTGTAAGTATGTGTTAGTGTGTATAAGTGTGTGTGAGTGCATGTAAGTGCGTGTAAGTGCGTATAAGTACGTGTAAGTGCGTGTAAGTGCGTGTACGTGCATGTAAGTGCGTGTAAGTGCGTATAAGTACGTGTAAGTGCGTGTAAGTGCGTGTACGTGCATGTAAGTGCGTGTAAGTGCGTATAAGTACGTGTAAGTGCGTGTAAGTGCGTGTACGTGCATGTAAGTGCGTGTAAGTGCGTATAAGTACGTGTAAGTGCGTGTAAGTGCGTGTACGTGCATGTAAGTGCGTGTAAGTGCGTATAAGTACGTGTAAGTGCGTGTAAGTGCGTGTACGTGCATGTAAGTGCGTGTAAGTGCGTATAAGTACGTGTAAGTGCGTGTAAGTGCGTGTACGTGCATGTAAGTGCGTGTAAGTGCGTATAAGTACGTGTAAGTGCGTGTAAGTGCGTGTACGTGCATGTAAGTGCGTGTAAGTGCGTATAAGTACGTGTAAGTGCGTGTAAGTGCGTGTACGTGCATGTAAGTGCGTGTAAGTGCGTATAAGTACGTGTAAGTGCGTGTAAGTGCGTGTACGTGCATGTAAGTGCGTGTAAGTGCGTATAAGTACGTGTAAGTGCGTGTAAGTGCGTGTACGTGCATGTAAGTGCGTGTAAGTGCGTATAAGTACGTGTAAGTGCGTGTAAGTGCGTGTACGTGCATGTAAGTGCGTGTAAGTGCGTATAAGTACGTGTAAGTGCGTGTAAGTGCGTGTACGTGCATGTAAGTGCGTGTAAGTGCGTATAAGTACGTGTAAGTGCGTGTAAGTGCGTGTACGTGCATGTAAGTGCGTGTAAGTGCGTATAAGTACGTGTAAGTGCGTGTAAGTGCGTGTACGTGCATGTAAGTGCGTGTAAGTGCGTATAAGTACGTGTAAGTGCGTGTAAGTGCGTGTACGTGCATGTAAGTGCGTGTAAGTGCGTATAAGTACGTGTAAGTGCGTGTAAGTGCGTGTACGTGCATGTAAGTGCGTGTAAGTGCGTATAAGTACGTGTAAGTGCGTGTAAGTGCGTGTACGTGCATGTAAGTGCGTGTAAGTGCGTATAAGTACGTGTAAGTGCGTGTAAGTGCGTGTACGTGCATGTAAGTGCGTGTAAGTGCGTATAAGTACGTGTAAGTGCGTGTAAGTGCGTGTACGTGCATGTAAGTGCGTGTAAGTGCGTATAAGTACGTGTAAGTGCGTGTAAGTGCGTGTACGTGCATGTAAGTGCGTGTAAGTGCGTATAAGTACGTGTAAGTGCGTGTAAGTGCGTGTACGTGCATGTAAGTGCGTGTAAGTGCGTATAAGTACGTGTAAGTGCGTGTAAGTACGTGTGAGTGTGTGTCAGTGCGTGTACGTGTGTATACATCCGTGTAAGCACGTGTAAGTTCGTGTAAGTGCGTGAAAGTGTGTGTAAGTGCGTGTAAGTACGTGTGAGTGCGTGTAAGTGTGTGTGAGTGTATGTAAGTGCGTATAAGTTTGTGTAAGTGCGTGTAAGTGCATGTACGTTCGTGAAAGTATGTGTAAGTGTGTGTAAGTGCGTGTAAGTACGTGTAAGTTTGTGTAAGTACGTGTGAGTTCGTGTCAGTACATGTAAGTGCGTGTAAGTGCGTGTACGTGCATGTAAGTGCATGTTAGTAAGTGTAAGTACGTGTAAGTACGTGTAAGTGCGTGTGAGTGCGTGTAAGTGCGTGTGAGTGTGTGGAAGTGTGTGTAAGTGCATGTAAGTTCATGTAAGTGCGTATAAGTAGGTGTACATTTATGTAAGTGCGTATAAGTGCGTATAAGTGAGCGTAAATGCGTGTAAGTTTGTGTGAGTGCGTGTAAGTGCGTGTAAGAACGTGCAAGTACGTGTAAGTACGTTAAAGAACGTGTAACTGCGTATACGTTCGTGTAAGTGTGTGTAAGTGCATGTAAGTGTGTGTAAGTATGTGTAAGTGCGTGGAAGTACATGTAAGTTTGTATAAGTACGTGTAAGTGCATGTAAGTATGTTTAAGAACATGTAAGTACGTGTAAGTGTGTGTAAGTGTGTGTAAGTTTTTCTAAGTGCATACAAGTGTGTGTAAGTGTGTGTAAGTGCGTATAAGTGCGTGTAAGTGCGTGTAAGTACGTGTAAGTGTGTGTTAGTGTGTGTAAGTGTGTGTAAGTTTGTATACGTGCGTGTAAGTGCGTGTAAGTGCGTGTGAGTGTGTGTGAGTACGTGTAAGTGCCTGTAAGTGCGTATAAGAATGTGTAAGTGCATGTAACTTTGTGTGAGTGCGTGTAAATGCGTGTAAGTGCGTGTAAGTACGAGGAGGTGCATGTAAGTGCGTCTAAGTACGTGTAAGTGCGTGTGAGTGTGTGTGAGTACGTGTAAGTGCCTGTAAGTGCGTATAAGAATGTGTAAGTGCATGTAACTTTGTGTGAGTGCGTGTAAATGCGTGTAAGTGCGTGTAAGTACGAGGAGGTGCATGTAAGTGCGTCTAAGTACGTGTAAGTGCGTGTGAGTGTGTGTGAGTACGTGTAAGTGCCTGTAAGTGCGTATAAGAATGTGTAAGTGCATGTAACTTTGTGTGAGTGCGTGTAAATGCGTGTAAGTGCGTGTAAGTACGAGGAGGTGCATGTAAGTGCGTCTAAGTACGTGTAAGTGCGTGTGAGTGTGTGTGAGTACGTGTAAGTGCCTGTAAGTGCGTATAAGAATGTGTAAGTGCATGTAACTTTGTGTGAGTGCGTGTAAATGCGTGTAAGTGCGTGTAAGTACGAGGAGGTGCATGTAAGTGCGTCTAAGTACGTGTAAGTGCGTGTGAGTGTGTGTGAGTACGTGTAAGTGCCTGTAAGTGCGTATAAGAATGTGTAAGTGCATGTAACTTTGTGTGAGTGCGTGTAAATGCGTGTAAGTGCGTGTAAGTACGAGGAGGTGCATGTAAGTGCGTCTAAGTACGTGTAAGTGCGTGTGAGTGTGTGTGAGTACGTGTAAGTGCCTGTAAGTGCGTATAAGAATGTGTAAGTGCATGTAACTTTGTGTGAGTGCGTGTAAATGCGTGTAAGTGCGTGTAAGTACGAGGAGGTGCATGTAAGTGCGTCTAAGTACGTGTAAGTGCGTGTGAGTGTGTGTGAGTACGTGTAAGTGCCTGTAAGTGCGTATAAGAATGTGTAAGTGCATGTAACTTTGTGTGAGTGCGTGTAAATGCGTGTAAGTGCGTGTAAGTACGAGGAGGTGCATGTAAGTGCGTCTAAGTACGTGTAAGTGCGTGTGAGTGTGTGTGAGTACGTGTAAGTGCCTGTAAGTGCGTATAAGAATGTGTAAGTGCATGTAACTTTGTGTGAGTGCGTGTAAATGCGTGTAAGTGCGTGTAAGTACGAGGAGGTGCATGTAAGTGCGTCTAAGTACGTGTAAGTGCGTGTGAGTGTGTGTGAGTACGTGTAAGTGCCTGTAAGTGCGTATAAGAATGTGTAAGTGCATGTAACTTTGTGTGAGTGCGTGTAAATGCGTGTAAGTGCGTGTAAGTACGAGGAGGTGCATGTAAGTGCGTCTAAGTACGTGTAAGTGCGTGTGAGTGTGTGTGAGTACGTGTAAGTGCCTGTAAGTGCGTATAAGAATGTGTAAGTGCATGTAACTTTGTGTGAGTGCGTGTAAATGCGTGTAAGTGCGTGTAAGTACGAGGAGGTGCATGTAAGTGCGTCTAAGTACGTGTAAGTGCGTGTGAGTGTGTGTGAGTACGTGTAAGTGCCTGTAAGTGCGTATAAGAATGTGTAAGTGCATGTAACTTTGTGTGAGTGCGTGTAAATGCGTGTAAGTGCGTGTAAGTACGAGGAGGTGCATGTAAGTGCGTCTAAGTACGTGTAAGTGCGTGTGAGTGTGTGTGAGTACGTGTAAGTGCCTGTAAGTGCGTATAAGAATGTGTAAGTGCATGTAACTTTGTGTGAGTGCGTGTAAATGCGTGTAAGTGCGTGTAAGTACGAGGAGGTGCATGTAAGTGCGTCTAAGTACGTGTAAGTGCGTGTGAGTGTGTGTGAGTACGTGTAAGTGCCTGTAAGTGCGTATAAGAATGTGTAAGTGCATGTAACTTTGTGTGAGTGCGTGTAAATGCGTGTAAGTGCGTGTAAGTACGAGGAGGTGCATGTAAGTGCGTCTAAGTACGTGTAAGTGCGTGTGAGTGTGTGTGAGTACGTGTAAGTGCCTGTAAGTGCGTATAAGAATGTGTAAGTGCATGTAACTTTGTGTGAGTGCGTGTAAATGCGTGTAAGTGCGTGTAAGTACGAGGAGGTGCATGTAAGTGCGTCTAAGTACGTGTAAGTGCGTGTGAGTGTGTGTGAGTACGTGTAAGTGCCTGTAAGTGCGTATAAGAATGTGTAAGTGCATGTAACTTTGTGTGAGTGCGTGTAAATGCGTGTAAGTGCGTGTAAGTACGAGGAGGTGCATGTAAGTGCGTCTAAGTACGTGTAAGTGCGTGTGAGTGTGTGTGAGTACGTGTAAGTGCCTGTAAGTGCGTATAAGAATGTGTAAGTGCATGTAACTTTGTGTGAGTGCGTGTAAATGCGTGTAAGTGCGTGTAAGTACGAGGAGGTGCATGTAAGTGCGTCTAAGTACGTGTAAGTGCGTGTGAGTGTGTGTGAGTACGTGTAAGTGCCTGTAAGTGCGTATAAGAATGTGTAAGTGCATGTAACTTTGTGTGAGTGCGTGTAAATGCGTGTAAGTGCGTGTAAGTACGAGGAGGTGCATGTAAGTGCGTCTAAGTACGTGTAAGTGCGTGTGAGTGTGTGTGAGTACGTGTAAGTGCCTGTAAGTGCGTATAAGAATGTGTAAGTGCATGTAACTTTGTGTGAGTGCGTGTAAATGCGTGTAAGTGCGTGTAAGTACGAGGAGGTGCATGTAAGTGCGTCTAAGTACGTGTAAGTGCGTGTGAGTGTGTGTGAGTACGTGTAAGTGCCTGTAAGTGCGTATAAGAATGTGTAAGTGCATGTAACTTTGTGTGAGTGCGTGTAAATGCGTGTAAGTGCGTGTAAGTACGAGGAGGTGCATGTAAGTGCGTCTAAGTACGTGTAAGTGCGTGTGAGTGTGTGTGAGTACGTGTAAGTGCCTGTAAGTGCGTATAAGAATGTGTAAGTGCATGTAACTTTGTGTGAGTGCGTGTAAATGCGTGTAAGTGCGTGTAAGTACGAGGAGGTGCATGTAAGTGCGTCTAAGTACGTGTAAGTGCGTGTGAGTGTGTGTGAGTACGTGTAAGTGCCTGTAAGTGCGTATAAGAATGTGTAAGTGCATGTAACTTTGTGTGAGTGCGTGTAAATGCGTGTAAGTGCGTGTAAGTACGAGGAGGTGCATGTAAGTGCGTCTAAGTACGTGTAAGTGCGTGTGAGTGTGTGTGAGTACGTGTAAGTGCCTGTAAGTGCGTATAAGAATGTGTAAGTGCATGTAACTTTGTGTGAGTGCGTGTAAATGCGTGTAAGTGCGTGTAAGTACGAGGAGGTGCATGTAAGTGCGTCTAAGTACGTGTAAGTGCGTGTGAGTGTGTGTGAGTACGTGTAAGTGCCTGTAAGTGCGTATAAGAATGTGTAAGTGCATGTAACTTTGTGTGAGTGCGTGTAAATGCGTGTAAGTGCGTGTAAGTACGAGGAGGTGCATGTAAGTGCGTCTAAGTACGTGTAAGTGCGTGTGAGTGTGTGTGAGTACGTGTAAGTGCCTGTAAGTGCGTATAAGAATGTGTAAGTGCATGTAACTTTGTGTGAGTGCGTGTAAATGCGTGTAAGTGCGTGTAAGTACGAGGAGGTGCATGTAAGTGCGTCTAAGTACGTGTAAGTGCGTGTGAGTGTGTGTGAGTACGTGTAAGTGCCTGTAAGTGCGTATAAGAATGTGTAAGTGCATGTAACTTTGTGTGAGTGCGTGTAAATGCGTGTAAGTGCGTGTAAGTACGAGGAGGTGCATGTAAGTGCGTCTAAGTACGTGTAAGTGCGTGTGAGTGTGTGTGAGTACGTGTAAGTGCCTGTAAGTGCGTATAAGAATGTGTAAGTGCATGTAACTTTGTGTGAGTGCGTGTAAATGCGTGTAAGTGCGTGTAAGTACGAGGAGGTGCATGTAAGTGCGTCTAAGTACGTGTAAGTGCGTGTGAGTGTGTGTGAGTACGTGTAAGTGCCTGTAAGTGCGTATAAGAATGTGTAAGTGCATGTAACTTTGTGTGAGTGCGTGTAAATGCGTGTAAGTGCGTGTAAGTACGAGGAGGTGCATGTAAGTGCGTCTAAGTACGTGTAAGTGCGTGTGAGTGTGTGTGAGTACGTGTAAGTGCCTGTAAGTGCGTATAAGAATGTGTAAGTGCATGTAACTTTGTGTGAGTGCGTGTAAATGCGTGTAAGTGCGTGTAAGTACGAGGAGGTGCATGTAAGTGCGTCTAAGTACGTGTAAGTGCGTGTGAGTGTGTGTGAGTACGTGTAAGTGCCTGTAAGTGCGTATAAGAATGTGTAAGTGCATGTAACTTTGTGTGAGTGCGTGTAAATGCGTGTAAGTGCGTGTAAGTACGAGGAGGTGCATGTAAGTGCGTCTAAGTACGTGTAAGTGCGTGTGAGTGTGTGTGAGTACGTGTAAGTGCCTGTAAGTGCGTATAAGAATGTGTAAGTGCATGTAACTTTGTGTGAGTGCGTGTAAATGCGTGTAAGTGCGTGTAAGTGCGCGTAAGTACATGTAAGTACGTGTAAGTGTGTGTAAGTGTGGGTAAGTTTGTGTAAGTTTGTGTAAATGCGTGTAAGTGTGTGTAAGTACGTGAAAGTGTGTGTAAGTACGTGTCAGTGCATGTAAGTGCGTGTAAGTGCGTCTAATTATGTGCAAGTGCATGTAAGTGTGCGTAAGCACGTGTCAGTGTGTAAGTGCGTGTAAGTACGTGTAAGTGCATGTAAGTGCGTGTAAGTGTGTGTAAGTACGTGTAAGTGCATGTAAGTACGTGTAAGTGCATGTAAGTTTGTATAAGTATGTATAAGTACGTGTAAGTTTGTGTAAGTGCTTATAAGTACGTGTGAGTTCGTGTAAGTATATGTAAGTGCATGTAAGTGCATGTAAGTGCGCGTACGTTTGTGTAATTACGTGTAAGCACGTATAAGTGCATATAAGTGTGTGTATGTGCGTATAAGTGCATGTAAGTAAGTGTAAGTATGTATAAGTGTGCGTTAGTGTGTGTAAGTGCGTGTAAGTACGAGGAGGTGCATGTAAGTGCGTCTAAGTACGTATAAGTTCTATAAGTACGTGTAAGTGCGTGTAAGTGGGTGTAAGTATGTATAAGTGTGCGTTAGTGTGTGTAAGTGCGTGTAAGTACGAGGAGGTGCATGTAAGTGCGTCTAAGTACGTATAAGTTCTATAAGTACGTGTAAGTGCGTGTAAGTGCGTATAAGTGCGTGTAAGTACGTGTAAGTGCGTGTAAGTGCGTGTAAGTGCGTATAAGTGGGTACAAGTATGTATAAGTACGTGTAAGTGTGTGCCAGTGGACGCCAGTGCGTGTACATTTGTGTAAAAACGTATAAGTGCGTGTAAGTGCATGTAAGTGTGTGTAAGTGCGTGTTTGTGCGTGTAAGTGTGCGAAAGTGTGTGTAAGTGTGTATAAGTACGTGTAAGTGCGTGTAAGTGTATGTAAGTGTGTGTACGTGCATGTAAGTGGGTGTAAGTACGTGTGAGTTTGTGTAAGTGCGTGTAAGTGCGTGTACGTTCATGTCAGATATGTAAGTGCGTGTAAGTGTGTGTAAGTGCGTATAATATCGTGTAAGTTTGAGTATGTTTGTGTAAGTATGTGTACGTTTGTGTAAGTATGTGTAAGTGCGTGTAAGTGGGTGTAAGTCCGTGTTAGTGCGTGTACATTCGTGTAAGTGTGTGTGAGTGCTTGTAAGTTTGTGTAAGTGTGTGTAAGTTTGTGCAAGTGCGTGTAAGTGCGTATGAGTCTGTTTCACTATGTATAAGTGCGTGTAAGTAAGTGTAAGTGCATGTAAGTGCGTGTAAGTGTGTGTAAGTGCATGTAAGTGTGTGTAAGTGTGTGTGAGTGCGTGTAAGTGTGCATGAGTGCATGTAAGTTCGTGTAAGTGTGTGTAAGTATGTGTACATTTGTGTAAGTGCGTGTAAGTGTGTAGAAGTGTGTGTAAGTACGTGTAAGTGCGTATAGTGCGTCTACTTGCGTGTGAGTTCATGTAGGCTCGTGTAAGTTTGTGTAAGTACGTGCAAGTTTATGTACGTGCGTGTAAGTGCGTGTGAGTTTGTTTCAGTGCGTGTAAGTGCATGTAAGTAGGTGTAAGTGCATGTCAGTGCGTGTAAGTGCGTGTGAGTGTGTGTAAGTGCGTATGAGTGTGTGTAAGTGTGCGTTAGTGCGTATAGGTGTGTGTAAGTCCGTGTAAATGCGTATACGTACGTGTACATTTGTGTAAGTGCGTGTAGGTACGTGTAAGTGCATGTAAGTGCGTGTAAGTTTGTGTAAGTACGTATAAGTGTGTGTACGTTTGTGTAAGTGTATGTAAGTGTGTGTAGGTGTGCGTAAGTGTGTGTAAGTTCATATCAGTGTGTGTAAAAGCGTATACGTACGTGTAAGTTTGTATAATAGTGTGTAAGTACATGTAAGTGCATGTACATGCGTGTAAGCACGTGTGGGTGCATGTAAGTGTGTGTAAGTACATGCAAGTGCGTGTAAGTGCGTGTAAGTACGTGTGAGTGTGTATAAGTGCGTGTCAGTGCGTGTATGTGATGTAAGTATGTGTAAGTAGGTGTAAGTGCGTGTAAGTGTGTGTGTAAGTGCGGATAAGTTTGTGTAAGTGGGTGTAATTGTGTGTAAGTGCGTGTAAGTCCATATACGTGAGTGTAAGTGCGTGTAAGTCCGTATATGTTTTTGTAAGTGTGTGTAAGTACGTATAAGTGTGTATAAGTATGTGCAAGTGCATGTAAGTGCGTATAAGTACGTGTGAGTGCGTGTAAGAACGTGTGGGTGCGTGTAAGTGCGTGTAAGTGCATGTAAGTGCGTGTAAGTTTGTGTAAGTACGTGTAAGTACATGTACGTTTGTGTGCATACATTTAAGTGTGCGCAAGTACTTGTAAGTTTGTGTCAGTGCGTGTAAGAGTGTGTAAGTGCGTGTAAGTGCATGTAAGTGCGTGTAAGTGTGTGTAAGTGTGTGTAAGTTCGTGTAAGTTCGTGTAAGTACGTGTAAGTATGTTTAAGTCCGTGTAAGTGCGTCTAAGTACGTGTGAGTTTGTGTTTGTGCGTGTAAGTACTTTTAAGAGCATGTAACTCATGTAAGTACATGTAAGTATGTGTAAGTGCATGTTAGTCCGTGTAAGTACGTGTAAGTTTGTATAAGTGTGTGGAAGTGCGCGTAAGTGCATGCAATTGTGTTTAAGTACGTGTAAGTATGTGTAAGTGCATATACGTTTGTGTAAGTGCGTGTAAGTGCATGTAAGTGTGTGTAAGTGTTTGTAACTATGTGTAAGTGCATGTAAGTATGTGTAAGTGCGTGTAAGTGCGTGTAAGTGCATGTAAGTATGTGTAAGTGTATGTGACTGCGCATACGTTTGTGTAAGTGCATGTAAGTGCGTGTAAGTGCGTGTAAGTGCGTGTAAGTGCATGTAAGTATGTGTAAGTGTATGTGACTGCGCATACGTTTGTGTAAGTGCATGTAAGTGCGTGTAAGTGCGTGTAAGTGCGTGTAAGTGCATGTAAGTATGTGTAAGTGTATGTGACTGCGCATACGTTTGTGTAAGTGCATGTAAGTGCGTGTAAGTGCGTGTAAGTGCGTGTAAGTGCATGTAAGTATGTGTAAGTGTATGTGACTGCGCATACGTTTGTGTAAGTGCATGTAAGTGCGTGTAAGTGCGTGTAAGTGCGTGTAAGTGCATGTAAGTATGTGTAAGTGTATGTGACTGCGCATACGTTTGTGTAAGTGCATGTAAGTGCGTGTAAGTGCGTGTAAGTGCGTGTAAGTGCATGTAAGTATGTGTAAGTGTATGTGACTGCGCATACGTTTGTGTAAGTGCATGTAAGTGCGTGTAAGTGCGTGTAAGTGCGTGTAAGTGCATGTAAGTATGTGTAAGTGTATGTGACTGCGCATACGTTTGTGTAAGTGCATGTAAGTGCGTGTAAGTGCGTGTAAGTGCGTGTAAGTGCATGTAAGTATGTGTAAGTGTATGTGATTGCGCATAAGTGTGTGTAAGTGTATGTAAGTGCGTGTAAGTGCGTATAAGTGCGTGAAAGTACGTGTAAGTACGTGTAAGTGCATGTAAGTGCGTGTAAGTGTGTGTGTGTGTATAAATGCATGCAAGTCCGTGTAAGTGTGTGTAAGAACGTATAAGTGTGCATACGTATGTGTAAGTACATGTAAGTACGTGTAAGTGTGTGCATGTGCATGCAAGTACGAGTAGGTGCGTGTAAGTACGTGTAAGTGCGTGTAAGTGCGTGTAAGTACGTGTAAGTGTGTGTAAGTGCATGTAAGTGAGTGTAAGTTTGTGTAAGTTCATGTAAGTGCGTGTAAGTGTGACTAAGTTGATGTAAGTGCATGAAAGTGCGCGTGAGTTAGTGTCAGTGCGTGTAAGTACGTGTAAGTGTGTGTAAGTGCATGTAAGTGTGTGTAAGTGTGTGTAAGTACGCGTTAGTGCGTGTAAGTGCGTGTGAGTGCGTGTAAGTGTGTGTGAGTGCGTGTAACTTTATGTAAGTGCGTGTAACTGCGTGTAAGTGTGTGTAAGTGCCTGTATTTTTGTGTTGAATTGTGTAAGTTTGTGTAAGTTCGTGTAAGTGCGTGTAAATTTGTGTAAGTGTGTGTAAGTGCATATAAGTGCGTGTAAGTGCGTGGAAGTACGTGAAGGCGTGTATAAATGCATGTAAGTGCGTGTGAGTGCGTGTTAGTGCGTGTGAGTGCGTGAAGTGCGTGTAAGTGCATGTAAGTGTGTGTAAGTTCGTTTAAGTGCGTGTAAGTACGTGTTTATTTGTGTAAGTGGGGGTAAGTGCGTGAAAGTGCGTATAAGTGTGTGTAAGTTTGTGTCACTGTGTGTAAGTGTGTGTAAGTGTGGGTATGTGTGTGTAATTGCATGTAAGTGCATGTAAGTGCATGTAAGTGCATGTAAATTCATGTAAGTGGATGTGAGTCCCTGTAAGTGCATGTAAGTGCTTGCAAATGCGTGCAAGTGCGTGTAAGTGCGTGTAAGTGCGTGTAAGTACATATAAATTCGTATAAGTGCGTGTAAGTGCATGTAAGTGGTCTCAGTGTGTGTAACTATGTATAAGTATGTATACGTGCATGTAAGTGTGTAAGTGCATATAAGTGCGTGTAAGTGTGTGTAAGTATCTAGAAGTATGTGTAAGTGGGTGTAAGTGTGTGTAAGTGCCTGTTAGTGTGTGTAAATAATTGTAAGTGCGTCTAAGTTTGTGGAAGTGTGTGTGAGTGTGTGTAAGTGTATAAAAGTGCGTGTAAGTGCGTGTAAGTGGGTGTAAGTGTGTGTAAGTGCGTGTAAGTACCTATAAAGTACGTGTAAGTCCGTCTAAGTGCGTGTAAGTGCGTGTAAGTGCGCGTAAGTGCGTGTAAGTATGTGTAAGTATGTGTAAGTGTGTGCAAGTGCATGCAAGTACGTGTAAATGCGTGTAAGTGCATGTAAGTGCATGCAAGTGCGTGTAAGTGCGTGTAAGTTTGTGTAAGTGCGTGTAAGTATGTGTAAGTGCGTATTAGTGCGTGTAAGAACGTGTAAGTTCTTATAAGTGCGTGTAAGTGCGTGTAAGTATGTGTGAGTACGCGTAAGTCCGTGTAAGTACATGTAAGTATGTGTAAGTACATATAAGTACGTGTAAGTAGGTGTAAGTGCATGTGATTTTGTATAAGTACGTATAAGTACGTGTAAGTTCGTGTAAGTGCGTGTAAGTGCGTGTAAGTGCGTGTAAGTGCGTGTAAGTGTGTGTAAGTGCGTGTAAGTGCGTGTAAGCAGGTGAAGAAAATGAGGGATTGTTGAATTCTTGAAGAGTTTATCCTTGGTAGCCAGACCAGTCACAGATTAATTCGAGTGATCAGAGGGAGAGAGCACCAGCCATACACAGATGGCACCAGATCACAACCCAGTAACACCAGAGGAGAGAATATTGTCTTGATAAAATAGCGACTGACAGAAGTAAGTACAAGTGAGCAAATAACAGGATTTATGTGGCACATCCGCGGTTCATGTCTGTGTCACTCCGTGTACCGCGGCAGGCTCCGTAAGTGTGCCGCCGGAGGCGCCTGTCAAACTTTCTTCACTTTGGGGTGCGGTCACATCGCATCTGGTCTCAGCTTCTTGCACGTCCCTTGTTCTTTGTATGGATCTTCATTTATGCACTGGTCGCTGGCTGTCGATGTAGATATGATGAAGAGAAATCACCAATTGATTAATTCATCAATAGATCGATAATCGAGAATAGTCCGAGACCTGGCCGGAGTCCTCTGTGGTTGTCGCCTTGGTGTATGCTGCCGATGGTCCACGTCAGCACACCTTGCTCCTCCCCTTGTCTCGGAACCATTCCGCTCGCATCCACAATTCCCACTTGGACATATACGGTTGATGAGCTGATACATCTCGAACAACAAGTACAAAGTGGACATGGCGGGGCATAGGATTACCCTCCCTCCTGATCCCAGCAGGCTATAGGTAGGGTAGGGTAGCTAGCAGAGGGTCAGGGGAGAGAGTGGTACCTCTCCCCTGGCCCTCTGTTTTGCTCCTTTACTTTTGCCCTTTTTGTCATTGTGCACACATACCCAGAAAACTCCTATTTCCAACATTTCCTCTTCTTGAGTGACAATGACCAACCCTAAAATGAAACAGCAAGAAAACAAAAGAAAAGGTAAAAGTCCTCTCCTAAGCCCTCCCTTTATCTATGGATACAACACTTTTTTTTGGTGGGTATTTGTTTTTCTGCACTCATCCTCTGTCATGGTCTCAGCTTCACATTCAGTGAGCCATGTCACATGGATCTCTACGCTCCATCTCCACTTGCCTCACGTGAGTGTGTGTATTGTTATGATCCAAGGGAACAGGGATGCGATACGCATGTGAGTGCAAGCGCGAGTGTTCATTCTCTTAGTTGCCACCTCATCGGGGGTCTGAGTTACAAAAATCA
>SZWC01013482.1:57464-68172 GCA_023375785.1 Penium margaritaceum | reverse complement strand
GGGAGTCGACCGATGTCTCCAAGGTCTCCAAGAGAGGGGGAGCAGGCACTTGGAGAGGATGGCGCCGAAAGAGGACAGCAACAAGAACAACCGCCTCAACAGCCACGCACGAGCAGCCGTGTGCAAAAAAGGACAAAAAGATACGATGCCGACAAGGACATTTGGACTGGATTCGCGCAAGAGGAGCCTCAAGGAGGCACTGCACAAAAAGGATGCGGCTGAGTGGGAGGGAGCAATAAAGTATGAGCACGCCTCCCATTAGGAGAAAGGCTCTTCAGTTGCAGGTTGAGCATGGATGACTGCCATGGGTGATGCGCAAGGGGGAGATTGTTGGAGTAATGCTCCTCACCATGGCAGGAGTGACTCCAAAAAGGAACACCGAAAAGACAAGCCGTAGTGGCTTAGTGGTTAATGGTTTCCACCTATAGAGGCAGGGGCCCGGGTTCAAGTCCCACAAGATGAAATTATGCCCTGCCTCAAGGGAGGTGGAAAATAGATGCCAGGAAGCTAGCTCAACCTCTAGAGTTCCTCTTTAAGATTCTAGAAGGCCAGGTGAGGGTCCGAGAAGGTGGCACACCTTCTAGAAGGGGTGACTTGTCCTACAAGGCATCTAGAGGTGTCTTGGTCTTCTGGACACCTTCCCTCCTACTAGAAGCAAGCTGAGGAATCTAGGAAGGGGCAGAAGCTTCTAGAGGAGGGAAGGGATGCCTTCCTAGGTGGGAAAAGGATAGCCTACCAAGGAGCACTCTAGAAGCCATAGAATCTGCTAGGAAGCTCCAAATCTGGCATACTTTGGTGTTCTGGAAAGCTTAGATCAGTGGCTATAAAATGCCACTGCTTGTGAGCCTTGATCAAGTGTTAATTCCCATCCAATTGAGGCCACAACTATTGCCTCAATCTCTGACCAGTATTTTGCCATCCTTGGAACCAGTTGCCTCCACAGTTTCAGTCTCTCCAAAAACAGTTGGTGGTGTGAAACAGCCACTGCTAGGGACCCTCCAGGGTGCACACTCACCCTCAGTCCAACACTAGTTGCGCCCTATTTGCACCATAGTTGTGCCCTACTTACACTTTACTTGCACCCTACTTGCGCCCTAGTTGCGTCCTAGTTGCACCCTAGTTGCAACCTACTTGCACCCTACTTGCGCCCTAGTTCGGCCCTAGTTTTGCCCTAGTTGTTCCCTACTTGCGCCCTACTTGCCCCCTTCTTGCGCCCTACTTGCACCCTAGTTTCTCTCTAGTTGTGTCCTAGTTTCGTCCTAGTTGTGCCCTACTTGCGCCCTATTTGCGTCCTACTTGAGCCCCACTTGCACCTTAGTTGCGTCTTAGTTGCTTCCTACTTACGACCTTCTTGCGTCCTACTTTTGCCCCTACTTGTGCACAACTTGCGCCCAAGTTCCGTCCTAGTTGTGTACAAGTTTCACCCTACTTACGCCCTACTTGCACCCTAGTTACGTCCTACTTGCGCCCTAGTTGCGCCATGCTTGCACCCTTGTTGCATCCTAATTGCACCCTAGTTGTACCCTTCTTGCACCCTAGTTGTACCTTGGTTGCACCCTACTTGCATCCTACTTGCGCCCTAGTTGCGCCATGCTTGCACCCTTGTTGCATCCTAATTGCACCCTAGTTGTACCCTTCTTGCACCCTAGTTGTACCTTGGTTGCACCCTACTTGCACCCTTCTTGCACCCTACTTGTGCCCTATCTGTGCCCTAGTTACGCCCTAGTTGTACCCTAGTTGCGTCATACTTGCGTCCTACTTTCGCCTTACTTGCACCCTACTTAGACCCTAGTTGCGCCCTAATTGCGCCCTAGTTGCACCCTAGTTGTACCCTAGTTGCGTCATACTTGCGTCCTACTTTCGCCTTACTTGCACCCTACTTAGACCCTAGTTGCGCCCTAATTGCGCCCTAGTTGCGCCCTAGTTGCGCCCTAGTTGCGCCCTAGTTGCGCCCTAGTCGCACCCTAGTCATGCCCTAATTGCATCCTACTTGGGCCCTAGTTGCACCCTAGTTGCATCCTAGTTACGTTCTAGTTGCGTTCTAGTTGCGCCCTAGTTGTGTCCTACTTGTACCCTAGTTGTGCCCTAGTCGCGCCCTAGTTGCGCCCTAGTTGCGCTTTAGTTGCGTCTTACTTGAGCCCTACTTGCACCCTTCTAACGTCCTAGTTGCACCCTAGTAGCGCCTTAGTTGCATCCTACTTGCGCCCTCCTTGCACCCTACTTACATCCTTCTTGCGCCCTAGTTGCGTCCTAGTTGCACCCTTGTTGCGCCCTAGTTGCGCCCTACTTGCGTCCTACTTGCACCCAAGTTGTGCCCTGGTTGCGTCCTAGTTGTGCCCTACTTGTGCCCTACTTGCATCCTACTTGCGCCCTACTTGCGGCCTACTTGTGCCTTAGTTGTGCCCTAGTTGTACCCTAGTTGTGCCCTAGTTGCATCCTACTTGCGCCCTACTTGCGCCCAACTTGTGCCCTAGTTGTGCTCAAATTGCTCCCTACTTGCGCCCTACTTGCGTCCTACTTGCGCACTACTTGCATCCTAGTTGCAACCTAGTTGTGCCCTATTTGTGTCCTACTTAGGCCCTACTTGCGCCCTACTTGCACACTTGCACCCTAGTTGTACCATATTTGCGTCCTTGTTGTCCCCTACTTGCGCCTTCGTTGCACACTAGTTGCACCCTTCTTGCGCTCTACTTGCACCCTACTTGCACCCTAGTTATGTACTGATTGCGTCCTACTTGCACCCTACTTGCATCCTACTTGCACCCTACTTGCGCCCTAGTTGCGCCCTAGTTACGCCCTTGGTGCACCCTACTTGCGTCCTACTTGCACCCTACTTCCGCCCTACTTTGCGTCCTAGTTGCACCTTAGTTGCACCCTAGTTACGCCCTAGTTGCGCCCTAGTTGTACCCTAGTTGCACCCTACTTGCGCCCTACTTGCGCCCTACTTGCGTCCTACTTGCACCCTTGTTGCACCAAAGTTGCATCCTTGTTGTGCCGTCGTTGTGCCCTACTTGCGCCCTACTTGCGCCCTACTTGCGTCCTACTTGCACCCTTGTTGCACCAAAGTTGCATCCTTGTTGTGCCGTCGTTGTGCCCTACTTGCGCCCTACTTGCGCCCTACTTGCGTCCTACTTGCACCCTTGTTGCACCAAAGTTGCATCCTTGTTGTGCCGTCGTTGTGCCCTACTTGCGCCCTACTTGCGCCCTACTTGCGTCCTACTTGCACCCTTGTTGCACCAAAGTTGCATCCTTGTTGTGCCGTCGTTGTGCCCTACTTGCGCCCTACTTGCGCCCTACTTGCGTCCTACTTGCACCCTTGTTGCACCAAAGTTGCATCCTTGTTGTGCCGTCGTTGTGCCCTACTTGCGCCCTACTTGCGCCCTACTTGCGTCCTACTTGCACCCTTGTTGCACCAAAGTTGCATCCTTGTTGTGCCGTCGTTGTGCCCTACTTGCGCCCTACTTGCGCCCTACTTGCGTCCTACTTGCACCCTTGTTGCACCAAAGTTGCATCCTTGTTGTGCCGTCGTTGTGCCCTACTTGCGCCCTACTTGCGCCCTACTTGCGTCCTACTTGCACCCTTGTTGCACCAAAGTTGCATCCTTGTTGTGCCGTCGTTGTGCCCTACTTGCGCCCTACTTGCGCCCTACTTGCGTCCTACTTGCACCCTTGTTGCACCAAAGTTGCATCCTTGTTGTGCCGTCGTTGTGCCCTACTTGCGCCCTACTTGCGCCCTACTTGCGTCCTACTTGCACCCTTGTTGCACCAAAGTTGCATCCTTGTTGTGCCGTCGTTGTGCCCTACTTGCGCCCTACTTGCGCCCTACTTGCGTCCTACTTGCACCCTTGTTGCACCAAAGTTGCATCCTTGTTGTGCCGTCGTTGTGCCCTACTTGCGCCCTACTTGCGCCCTACTTGCGTCCTACTTGCACCCTTGTTGCACCAAAGTTGCATCCTTGTTGTGCCGTCGTTGTGCCCTACTTGCGCCCTACTTGCGCCCTACTTGCGTCCTACTTGCACCCTTGTTGCACCAAAGTTGCATCCTTGTTGTGCCGTCGTTGTGCCCTACTTGCGCCCTACTTGCGCCCTACTTGCGTCCTACTTGCACCCTTGTTGCACCAAAGTTGCATCCTTGTTGTGCCGTCGTTGTGCCCTACTTGCGCCCTACTTGCGCCCTACTTGCGTCCTACTTGCACCCTTGTTGCACCAAAGTTGCATCCTTGTTGTGCCGTCGTTGTGCCCTACTTGCGCCCTACTTGCGCCCTACTTGCGTCCTACTTGCACCCTTGTTGCACCAAAGTTGCATCCTTGTTGTGCCGTCGTTGTGCCCTACTTGCGCCCTACTTGCGCCCTACTTGCGTCCTACTTGGACCGTACTTACGTCCTATTTACACCCTAGTTGCGTTCTAGTTGCACCCTAGTTGCACCCTAGTTGCGCCTTACTTGTACCCTAGTTGCGCCCTAGTTGCGTCCTAGATTCGCCCTAGGTGCACTACTTACGTCCTAGTTGCGCCCTTGTTACGCCCTAGTTGCGCCCTAGTTGCACCCTAGTTGCATCCTACTTGCGTCCTACTTGCACCCTAGTTACACCCTTCTTGCATCCTAGTTGTTTCCTAGTTGCACCCTAGTTGCGTCCTAGTTGCGCCCTACTTGCACCCTACATGTGTCCTACTTGCGCCCAAGTTACACCCTAGTTGCGCCCTAGTTTCGCCCTGCTTGTGCCCTACTTGCGCCCTACTTGCGTCCTATCTGCGGCCTACTTACGCCCTAGTTGTACCCTAGTAGTGCCCTAGTTGGGCCCTAGTTGCGTCCTACTTGCGCCCTACTTGTGCAGTACTTGTGCCCTATTTGCGCACTAGTTGCGCCCTAGTTNCACCCTAGTTGCATCCTACTTGCACCCTACTTGCACCCTACTTGTGCCCTAGTTGCGTACTAGTTGCGCCGTAGCTGCACCCTAGTTGCGCTCTACATGCGCCCTACTTGCGCACTACTTGCGCCCTGTGTGCACCTTAGTTGCGCCCTAGTTGCGCCTTAGTTGTTCCCTACTTACGCCCTACTTGCATCCTACGTGTGAAATTTTACCCTAGTTGTACCATAGTTGTGCCCTTGTTACGTCCTAGTTGCGTCCTAGTTGCGTCCTAGTTGCGCCCTAGTTGCATCCTACCTGCGCCTTAGTTGCATCCTAGTTGTGTCCTACTTGCGTCCTAATTGCGCCTTTGTTGTGACCCAGTTGCGCCCTCCTTGCGCCCTACTTGCGCCCTTATCGTGTCCTAGTTGGGCCCTAGTTGCGCCCTAGTTGATCCCTGGTTGCGCCCTAGTTTCATCCTACTTGTGCCCTACTTGTGCCCTACTTGCGTCCTTGTTGCGCCTTAGTTGGGCCTGATTTGCATCCTACTTGTGTCCTACTTGCATCCTAGTTGCACCCTAGATGCACCCTAGATGCACCCTAGTTGCACCCTACTTGCGCCCTACTTGCGCCCTAGTTGCGCCCTTGTTGTGCCCTAGTTGCAACCTAGTTGTGCCCTAGTTGCGTCGTACTTGCGCCCTACTAGCGCCCTCCTTGCATCCTAGTTACGCCCTACTTATGTCCTTGTTGCGTCCTAGTTGAGTTCTCGTTGCACCCTACTTGTGTCCTACTTGTGCCCTTGTTGTGTCCTAGTTGCACCCTAGTTGCATCCTAGTTGCACCCTAGTTGCATCCTAGTTGCGTCCTACTTGCACCCTACTTGCATCTCACTTGCATCCTAGTTGCGCCCTGGTTACGCCCTAGTTGCACCCTACTTGTGTCCTACTTGTGCCCTACGTACGCCCTAGTTGCGTCCTAGTTGCACCCTAGTTGTGCCCTACTTGCGTCGTACTTGAATCCTTGTTGTGCCCTATTTTCACCCTAGTTACACCCTATTTGTGCCCTACTTGTGCCCTAATTGTGTTTCCTACTTGTGTCCTACTTGCGCCCTAGTTACGTCCTAGTAGCATCTGAGTTGTGTCCTGCTTGCGCCCTGCTTGCGCCCTAGTTGCGATCACACCTGGGCTACTACTCTGGACCCCATTCGAACTCTGCACATAAGCGCCAATGAGCCAGAAAAGTACTGGGATGGATGACCTCCCGAGAAGTCCTGGTGTCGTACCCGATTTTCATCTCCCGAAGACCGACCTGGTCTGCTTCAAGACTAGAGACCCAAATCTAGGACGCAAATCCCGTAGCTNCACCCTAGTTGTGCCCTAGTTGCACCCCAATTACGCCCTAGTGACACCCTACTTGCACCCTACTTACGCCCTAGTTACGTCCTAGTTGCGCCCTAGTTGCGCCCTAGTTGCGCCTCAGTTGGGCACTAGCTACGCCCTAGTTATACCCTAGTTTCGTCCTAGCCACAACCTAGTTACACCCTACTTGCGTCCTAATTGCTCCCTAGTTGTGCCCTATTTGCACCCTAGTAGAATCCTACTTGCGTCCTACTTATGCCCTTGTTGTGTCCTTGTTGTGCCCTAGTAGCGCCCTAGTTGCGCCCTACCTGCGCCCTAGTTACACCCTAATTGCACCCTAATTGCGCCCTTGTTGCGTCCTACTTGCGCCCTAATAGTGCCCTACTTGCGATCTTCTTGCATCCTAGTTGCACCCTCGTTGTGCCCTAGTTGCACCCTACTTGCGTTCTAGTTGCGCCCTTCTTGCACCCTAGTTGTGCCCTAGTTGTACCCTACTTGCACCCTACTTGCATCCTACTTGCACCGTAGTTGCGCCCTAGTTGTACCCTACTTGCACCCTACTTGCATCCTACTTGCACCGTAGTTGCGCCCTAGTTGTACCCTACTTGCGCCCTAGTTGCGTCCTACTTGCACCCTACTTGCGCCCTACTTGCGCCTTCATCGTGCCCAAGTTGCACCCTAATTGTGCCATAGTTGCACCCTACTTGCGCTCATTTGCGCCCTACTTGCGCCCTAGTTGCGCCTTAGTTGTACCCTAGTTGCACCCTACTTGCATCCTACTTGCACCCTACTTGCACCCTAGTTGCACCCAAGTTGCGTCCTAGTTGCGTCCTACTTGTACCCTACTTGCACCCTACTTGCTTCCTACTTGCACCCTAGTTGTGCCCTAGTTGCGCCCTACTTGCACCCTACTTGCACCCCACTTATGCCCTACTTTTTTCCTACTTGTATCCTACTTGTGCCTTATTTGTACCCTATGTGCACCCTACTTCCGCCCCACTTGCGCCCTTCTTGTGTCCTAGTTGCACCCTAGTTGCACCCTACTTGCACCCTACTTGCACCTTACTTGCATCCTACTTTCGCCCTAGTTGCACCCTAGTTGCGCCTTAGTTGCGCCCTACTTGCATCCTACTTGCACTCTAGTTGCGGCCTAGTTGCAACCTAGTTGCGCCCTAGTTGCGCCTTAGTTGGGCACTAGCTAAGCCCTAGTTGTGCCCTAGTTGCATCCTAGTTGCGCCCTGCTTGCGCCCTAGTTGCACATTGTTATGCCCTAGTTGCACCCTAGTTGCGCCTTAGTTGGGCACTAGCTAAGCCCTAGTTGTGCCCTAGTTGCATCCTAGTTGCGCCCTGCTTGCGCCCTAGTTGCACATTGTTATGCCCTAGTTGCACCCTAGTTTTGCCCTACGTGTTCCCTACTTGTGCCCTAGTTGCACCTTAGTTGTGCCTCAGTTGGGCATTAGATGCACCCTAGATCGACTGTACTAGTGCCCTAGTTGCTCCTTAGTTGTGCGCTAGTTGCTCCCTAGTTGGGCCTTGATTGTGCCCTAGTTACATCCCAATTGTGTCCTAGTTGCGTCATAGTTGCGTCCTAGTTGAACACAAGTTGTACCCCTATGCGCCCTAGTCGTGCCCCTGTTCCGCCCTAGTTGAGTCCTAGTTGCACCCTAGTTACGCCCTAGGTGCGCCCTAGTTACGCCCTAGTTGCACCCTAATTGTGCCCTAGTTGTACCCTACTTGCAACCTAATTGTACCCTAGTTGTGTCCTACTTGCACCCTACTTGCGCCCCAGTTGCATCCCACCTACACCCTACTTGTGCCCTATTTGTGTCCTACTTACGCCCTAGTTGCGCCCTAGTTACACCCTAGTTGCGCCCTAATTGCTCCGTACTTTCGCCGTAGTTGCACCCAAGTTCTGCTCTAGTTGCTCCCTATTTGCACCCTAGTTGCGTCCTACTAGCGTCCTACTTGCATCCTACTTTCCTCCTCGTTGCGTCCTTGTTGCGTCCTAGTTTCGTCCTACTTGCGTCCTACTTACACTCACTTGTTCCCTTCTTGCACCATAGTTGCGTCCTAGTTACGCCCTAGTTGTACCCTAGTTGTACCTTAGTTACGCCCTAGTTGTACCTTAGTTTTGTCCTACTTATGTCCTAGTTACGTCATAATTGCGCCCTACTTGCACCCTACTTACGTTCTACTTGCGCCCTAGTTGCTCCCTAGTTGCACCTTAGTTGCACCCTACTTGCGCCCTACTTATGCCCTACTTGTACACTAGTTGTGTCCTAGTTGTGCCCTAGTTGCACCCTACTTGTGTCTTAATTGCGCCCTACTTACGCCCTACTTGCGTCCAAGTGGCGTCCTAGTTGTGCACGAGTTGTGCCCTAGTAACGCCCTATTTNTTGCGCCCTAGTTGCGCCGTAGTTGCGCCCTACTTCCACTCTGGTCGTACCCTACTAGCGTCCTAGTTGTGTCCTAGTTGCGTCCTTCTTCTGCCCTACTTGCATCCTACTTGCGTCCTAATTACACCCTAGTTGCGCCCTAGTTGCACCCTACTTGCGCCCTACTTGCGTCCAATTTGCACCCTAGTTGCGCCCTCGTTGCGCTTTAGTTATGCCCTAGTTGTGCCCTGGTTGTACCCTACTTGTGTCTTACGTGCGCCCTACTTACGCCCTAGTTGCACCCTAGCTACGCCCTGGTTGCGTCCTACTTGCGCCCTACTTGCACCCTACCTACGTCTTACTTGCACCCTAGCTATGCCCTAGTTGCATCCAAGTTAGGTCCTAGTTACGCCCTACTTGTGTTGTAGTTGCACCCTACTTTCACCCTAGTTACATCCTTGTTGCAACCTACTTGCATCCTACTTGTGCCTTAGTTGCCCTCTATTTGCTCCCTAGTTGCACCCTAGTTGTTGTTGAAAAAATTGCCCCTCCGCATGCCCAAGTGTGGCGCCGGGAGGCGCCGACGAGCCGCCAGAAAATGGGAACTCTGCTCCGGTGGATCTGGCGACTCGACATTTGCTCAGATCCTGAAATGGAGGATTTATCCTGAAAGTTGACGAGTTGCTAAATCCGGTGGAAGTTGTTTCGCCGGAATCGGACAAGTATCAAGGGAGATATGGCTTTCCAAAGTTGGGGTATGCACAGCGGCTCTGGGAGCCGGCTGCGACTCGAAATCCGGTCGATAATCGACCGGACCGAGTAACAAAAATACCATGTGAGAAATTGCTCCGATAAGCCTGCCGAGGCGTCCGGTGGATGATCCACCTGATCCGGCGGATCATCCACCGGATCCAGTAGTGCAGGTTGTTACTGAGGGACTTCGCCAAAATCCTGGCTCGACGTCCGAAACTCAGTAGTACGTTTTGTTACTCGGGGACTTAGTCAAAATTCTGGCTGCAGGTCCGCGGACAGGTTTCGAACCTCGTCACACCCCATCACCAAACACGACCCAAAAGTGGGTAGGGTGCGTGGAAACAGTGCAGGAGACCCCCACACCATGTGCAATGGGACATGCACCTTGGGAAAGGCGCTTCGCACGTGAATGAAGGCGCCACGGCGAGTGGCGGCGTCAGGCTTCTGTGGTGGGTGAGACCTGCGCTTCGGCAAGCATAACTTGAGCTACGCTTCGCCAAATCGCGCGCAAATTGGTGCGTTGGAAAGCTCATAACTAGCCCTATAAATGTTGTGATGATGTCCATGTTCAAAATATAACGCAAAATGACTTTATCCTCTTCGTCAAACTGACTGTCTCAAATTCTCTCCCACATAGTGTGAGGCGACCAGAAAGCTCACGCTCAGTCTCAGATTCGCCCAAAACAGTAGACGTGAACCTCTAGAGGCAATCAGAAAAACGTCAGGACCACACCACGTGGATATCATCCTGACAGTTGTGCCCTACTTACACCCTACTTGCGTCACCCTTGCACTCTAGTTGCGTCCTAGTTGCGCCCTAGTTACACCCGAATTGCGCCCTACTTGCGCCCTTCTTGTGCCCTAGTTGCATCCTAGTTGCACCCCAGTTACATCCTAGTTATGCCCTACTTGCGCCCTAGTTGCGCCCTAGTTGCACACCCTAGTTGCACCCTAGTTGTGTTTCAATTGCACCCTACTTGCATCCTACTTGCACCCTAGTTGCGACCTAGTTGTGTCCCTGTTGCGCCCTAGTTGCACCCTACTTGCGCCCTGCTTGCGCCCAACTTGCATCCTACTTGCACCCTACTTGCACCCTACTTGCGCCCTACTTGCATCCTACTTGCACCCTACTTGCACCCTACTTGCGCCCTACTTGTACCCTTCTTGCACCCTAGTTGCACCCCAAGTTGCACCCTAGTTGCGCCCTAGTTGCACCCTAGTTGCACCCCAGTTGCTCCCTACTTTCGCCCTAGTTGTACCCTAGTTGCGGCTTAGTTGTGTCCTGGTTGCGCCCTAGTTGCGCCCTTCTTAATTTATGACCAATTACCCCTAAAAAATACATTGAAGTTTCTGTGTAGATGAGAAGTGTATAGGTAGAG
>SZWC01013482.1:30089-49231 GCA_023375785.1 Penium margaritaceum | reverse complement strand
CTACTTGTACCCTATTTGAGCACTACATGCACCCTACTTGTGTCCTAGTTGCGTCGTAGTTACACCCTAGTTGCGTTCTTGTTGTGTCCTACTTGCACCCCACTTGCGCCCTACTTGCACCCTACTTGCACCCTACTTGTGCCCTACATGCACCCTACTTGTGTCCTACTTGCGCCCTACTTGCACCCTAGTTACGTCCTAGTTGCGGCCTAGTTGTGCCCTAGTTGGTTCTACTTGTGTCCTACTTGCTCCATACTTTCACCCTACTTGCATCCTTCTTGCTCCCTGCTTGCGTCTTGGTTGCACCCTACTTGCACACTAGTTGCGTCCTGGTTGCGCCCTAGTTGCATCCTGCTTGTGCCCTACTTGCGCCCTACTTGCACCCTACTTGGTCCCTAGTTTTGCTCTATTTGTGTCCTAGTTGCGCCCTAGTTGCACCCTACTTGCGCACTACTTGCACCCTAGTTGCGTCCTACTTACACCCTAGTTGCATCCTAGTTGCGCCCTACTTGCATCTTACCTGCACCCTAATTGAACCCTAGTTACACACTAGTTGCGTCCTACTTACGCCCTACATGCGCCCTACTTGCGCCCTACTTACGCCCTAGTTGTGCCTCAATTACACCCTTGTTGATCCCTAGTTACGCCCTTCATGTGCCCTAGTTGGGCCCCAGTTGTGCCATAGTTGCGCCCTAGTTGCGCCCTAGTTGTGACCTAGTTACGCCCTACTTGCACCCTAGTTGCGTCCTACTTACGCCCTACATGCGCCCTACTTGCGCCCTACTTACGCCCTAGTTGTGCCTCAATTACACCCTTGTTGATCCCTAGTTACGCCCTTCATGTGCCCTAGTTGGGCCCCAGTTGTGCCATAGTTGCGCCCTAGTTGTGCCCTAGTTCCATCCTTCTTGCGCCCTACTTGCACCGTAGTTGCACCCCAGTTGCGCCCTAGTTGCGCCCTAAATGCGCCCTACTTGTGTCCCACATGCGCCGTACTTGCGCCCTACTTGCACCCTACTTGTGTCCTACTTGCGCCCTACTTGCACCGTAGTTGCACCCCAGTTGCGCCCTAGTTGCGCCCTAAATGCGCCCTACTTGTGTCCCACATGCGCCGTACTTGCGCCCTACTTGCACCCTACTTCCGCCCTAGTTGCTCCCTAGTTGTATCCTAGTTGTGCCCTACTTTCACCCTACTTGCGTCCGAATTGCACCCTAGTTTCACCCTAGTTGCACACTAGGTGCACACTATTTACGCCCTATTTGTGCCCTACTTGCGGCCTACTTACGCCATAGTTGTGCCTCAATTACACCCTTGTTGATCCCTAGTTACGCCCTTCATGTGCCCTAGTTGGGCCCCAGTTGTGCCATAGTTGCGCCCTAGTTGTGCCCTAGTTCCATCCTTCTTGCGCCCTACTTGCACCGTAGTTGCACCCCAGTTGCGCCCTAGTTGCGCCCTAAATGCGCCCTACTTGTGTCCCACATGCGCCGTACTTGCGCCCTACTTGCACCCTACTTCCGCCCTAGTTTCTCCCTAGTTGTATCCTAGTTGTGCCCTACTTTCACCCTACGTGCATCCGAATTGCACCCTAGTTTCACCCTAGTTGCACACTAGGTGCACACTACTTACGCCCTATTTGTGCCCTACTTGCGGCCTACTTACGCCATAGTTGTGCCTCAGTTGCGCCCTAGTTGTGACCTAGTTACGCCCTACTTGCACCCTACTTGCACCCTAGTTGCATCCTAATTGCGCCATAGTTACACCCTAGTGTGTCCTACTTGCGCCCTACTTGCACCCTTGTTGCACCCTTGTTGCGCCCTAGTGTGCCCTAGTTACGTCCTAATTGTGCTCTACTTGTGCCGTACTTGCATCCTACTTGCGCCCTACTTGCGACCTACTTGTGTCCTGCTTGCATCTTACTTTCATCCTAGTTGTGCCCTAATTGAGACCTTGTTGCACCCACATTGTGTCCTAGTTGCACCGTAGTTGCGTCCTACTTGTGCCCTACTTGCACCCTTGTTGCATCCTAGTTGCGTTCTAGTTGCGTCATAGTTGCACCCTAGTTGCACCCTATTTGCGCCCCACTTGAGCCCTAGTTACGCCCTGGTTGTGCCCTGCTTGCACCCTATTTGTGCCCTACTTGCCTTATTTGCACCCTACTTGCCCCTACTTGCACCCTTGTTGCACCCTTGTTGCGCCCTAGTGTGCCCTAGTTACGTCCTAATTGTGCTCTACTTGTGCCGTACTTGCATCCTACTTGCGCCCTACTTGCGACCTACTTGTGTCCTGCTTGCATCTTACTTTCATCCTAGTTATGCCCTAATTGAGACCTTGTTGCACCCACATTGCGTCCTAGTTGCACCGTAGTTGCGTCCTACTTGTGCCCTACTTGCACCCTTGTTGCATCCTAGTTGCGTTCTAGTTGCGTCATAGTTGCACCCTAGTTGCGTCCTAGTTGCACCGTAGTTGCGTCCTACTTGTGCCCTACTTGCACCCTTGTTGCATCCTAGTTGCGTTCTAGTTGCGTCATAGTTGCACCCTAGTTGCACCCTATTTGCGCCCCACTTGAGCCCTAGTTACGCCCTGGTTGTGCCCTGCTTGCACCCTATTTGTGCCCTACTTGCCTTATTTGCACCCTACTTGCCCCTACTTGCACCCTAGTTGCGCCCTGGTTGCATCGTAGTTGCACCCTAGTTGCATTTTAGTTGTGCCCTACTTGCGCCCTACTTGCGCCATAGGTGTGCCCTAGTTGCGCCATCGTTGTCCCCTGGTTGTGCCCTATTTGTGTCTTACTTGCACCCTAGTTATGACCTAGTTGCGTCCTAGTTACACCCTAGTTGTGCCCTACTTGCATCCTACTGACACCCTAGTTGTGCCCTACTTGCACCCTAATTGCCCCTAATTGCGTCCTACTTGCACTCTACATGTGCCCTAGTTGCGCCCTAGTTGCATCCTAGTTGTGCCCTACTTGCATCCTACTGACACCCTAGTTGTGCCCTACTTGCACCCTAATTGCCCCTAATTGCGTCCTACTTGCACTCTACATGTGCCCTAGTTGCGCCCTAGTTGTGCCCTAGTTGCGCTCTAGTTGCATCCTAGTTGTACCCTACTTGCTCCCTACTTGCGCCCTAGTTACGTCCTACTTGCACCCTAGTTTCCCCCTACTTGCACCCTACTTGCACCCTACTTGCATCCTAGTTGCACCCTAGTTACATCCTAGTTATGCCCTACTTGCACCCTACTTGCGTCCTACTTGCGTCCGAGTTGTGCCCTAGTTGCACCCTTGTTGCACCCTACTTACATCCTAATTGCACCCTACTTGCACCCTACTTGCACCCTAGTTGTACCCTAGTTGCGCCCTAGTTCCGTCCTACTTGCACCCTACCTGCGCCCTACTTGCACCCTTCTTGCGCCCTACTTGTTCCCTAGTTGCACCCTAGTTGTACCCTAGTTGCGCCCTAGTTCCGTCCTACTTGCACCCTACCTGCGCCCTACTTGCACCCTTCTTGCGCCCTACTTGTTCCCTAGTTGCACCCTAGTTGTGCCCTAATTGCACCCTAGTTGTGCCCAACTTGCACCCTACTTGCGCCCTAGTTACGGCCTACTTGTGTCCTAGTTGCACCCTAGTTATCCTCTGATAGTGTCCTAATTGCGCCCTCCTTGCGTCCCAGTTGGACTCTAGTTATTCCCTACTTACGTCCTATTTGCGTCCTACTTGTGGCCTACTTGTACCCTACTTGCGCCTTAGTTGCGCCGTTCTTACGCCCTAGTGGCGCCCTAGTTATGTCTTAGTTGCACCCTAGATGCACCCCACTTGCGTCCTACTTGTGGCCTACTTGTACCCTACTTGCGCCTTAGTTGCGCCGTTCTTACGCCCTAGTGGCGCCCTAGTTATGTCTTAGTTGCACCCTAGATGCACCCCACTTGCGTCCTACTTGCACCCTAGTTGCGCTTAAAATGCATCCTAGTTACGTCCTAGTTGCGCCCTACTGGCGTCCTTCTTACAACCTACTTGTGCCCTAGTTGTTCCCTAGTTGCACCCTAGTTACGTCCTAGTTGCGCCCTACTGGCGTCCTTCTTACAACCTACTTGTGCCCTAGTTGTTCCCTAGTTGCACCCTAGTTATACCCAACCTTCACCCTTCTTGTGTCCTACTTGCACCCTAGTTGCGCACTAGTTGCACACTAGTTGCGCACTACTTACGCCCTACTTCTACCCTACTTGCCACCTACTTACGCCCTTGTGCCTTAGTTTTGCCCAGTTGTGCCCTAGTTATGCCCTATTTGCGTCCTAGTTGTGCCCTAGTTGCACCCCAATTACGCCATAGTTGCACCCTAATTGTGCCCTAGTTGCGTCCTACTTGTGCCCTACTTGCACCCTAGATGCACCCCACTTGCGTCCTACTTGCACCCTAGTTGCGCTTAAAATGCATCCTAGTTACGTCCTAGTTGCGCCCTACTGGCGTCCTTCTTACAACCTACTTGTGCCCTAGTTGTTCCCTAGTTGCATCCTAGTTATACCCAACCTTCACCCTTCTTGTGTCCTTCTTGCACCCTAGTTGCGCACTAGTTGCACACTAGTTGCGCACTACTTACGCCCTACTTCTACCCTACTTGCCACCTACTTACGCCCTTGTGCCTTAGTTGTGCCCAGTTGTGCCCTAGTTATGCCCTATTTGCGTCCTAGTTGTGCCCTAGTTACACCCCAATTACGCCATAGTTGCACCCTAATTGTGCCCTAGTTGCGTCCTACTTGTGCCCTACTTGCACCCTAGTTGCACCCTAGTTATGCCCTTTTGTGTCCTAGTTGAGTCCGAATTGTGCCCTACTTGCACCCTACTTGCTCCCTCCTTCCGCCCTACTTCCGCCCTTCTTGTGTCCTACTTTCACCCTACTTTCTTCCTAGTTACACTCTAGTTGCGCCTTAGTTTTACCCTAGTTGCATCCTAGTTGTACCGTAGTTGCGTCCTACTTGTGCCCTACTTGTACCCTAGATGTGTCCTAGTTGCGTTCAAGTTGCACGCTAGTTGTACCCTAGTTGCACACTAATGATGCACTAATTGCACCCTGCGTGCACCCTACTCGCGTCCTATTTGCGCCCTACTTGACCCCTACTTGCACCCTAGTTGTGCCTTTGTTGCACCCTAGTTGCGCCCTAGTTGTGGCCTAGTTGCACCCTACTTGCACCATGGTTACACCCTACTTGCGCCCTGGTTGCGTCCTAGTTGCTTCCTACTTGCGCCCTACTTGTGCCCTACTTGCGCCCTAGTTGCGCCCTAGTTTCTCCCTAGTTGCACCCTACTTGCGCCCTGGTTGCGTCCTAGTTGCTTCCTACTTGCGCCCTACTTGTGCCCTACTTGCGCCCTAGTTGCGCCCTAGTTTCTCCCTAGTTGCACCCAACTTGCGCACTACTTGCACCAAAATTGCGTCCTAGTTGCACCCTAGTTGTGTGCTAGTTGCGCCCTCGTTCCACCCTACTTGTGCCCTACTTGCACCCTACATGCACCCTAGTTACGCCTTACTGTGTCCTACTTGCCCCCTACTTACGACCTACTTGCACCCTAGTTGCGTCCTAGTTCTTCCTACTTGCATCCTACTTGCGTTTTAGTTGCACCCTAGTTGCGCCATAGTTGTGTTCTAGTTGCACCCTACTTGCGTCCTACTTGCACCCTTGTTACTTCCTTAGTTTTGCCCTAGTTGCACCCTAGTTTCACCTTACTTGCGTCCTACTTGCATCCTAGTTATGCCCTAGTTGTGCCCTAGTTTCCCCTACTTACGCCCTACTTGCTCCCTACTTGTGCCCTAGTTGTGTCCTATTGGTGCCCTAGTTTCACCCTAGTTGCGTCCTAGTTGTGTCCTACTTGCACCGTACTTGTCCCCTAGTTGCGTCCTACTTGTACCCTAGTTGTGCCCTACTTGCACCCTACTTGTACCCTACTTGTGTTCTAGCTGCTTCCTAGTTACGTCCTAGTTATGCCCTACTTGCACCCTACTTGTGTCCTACTTGCGCCCAAGTTACGCCCTGGTTGCGCCCTATTTGCACCCTACTTTCGCCTTACTTGCACCCTACTTGCACCCTACTTGTACCCTAATTGTACCCTAGTTGCACCCTAGTTGCACCCTAGTTGCATCCTACTTGCACCCTACCTGCGCCCTACTTGCACCCTTCTTGCGTCTCCTTGTTCCCTAGATGTACCCTAGTTCCGCCCAAGTTGCACCCTAGTTGCCCCGTACTTGCGCCCTATTGTATCCTAGTTTCCCTCTGATAGTGTCCTACTTGTGTCCTACTTGCGTCCAAGTTGCATCCTAGTTGCGTCCTACTTGCGCCCTACTTGCGTACTACTTGTGTCCTACTTGTACCCTACTTGTGTCCTAGTTGCGCCCTAGTTGTGTCCTAGTTGTACCCTTCCTACCCCCTACTTGCACCTTTCTTCCGCCCTAGTGGCGTCCTAGTTGCATCCTAGTTGCACCCTAGTTGTACCCTTCCTACCCCCTACTTGCACCTTTCTTCCGCCCTAGTGGCGTCCTAGTTGCATCCTAGTTGCACCCTAGTTGTACCCCACGTGCGTCCTACTTGTGTCCTAGTTGCGTCCTACTTGCATCCTTCTTGCGTCCTAGTTGCGTCCTACTTGCGCTCGAGTTGGGCCCTACTTGTACCTTGGTTGTGTCCTACTTCCGCCCTAGTTGCGTCCTAGTTACGTCCTACTTGCGTCCTAGTTGCGTCCTACTTGCATCCTTCTTGCGTCCTAGTTGCGTCCTACTTGCGCTCGAGTTGGGCCCTACTTGTACCTTGGTTGTGTCCTACTTCCGCCCTAGTTGCGTCCTAGTTACGTCCTACTTGCGTCCTACTTGCGCCCTAGTTGCAACCTAGTTTCGCACTAATTGCGCCCTACTTGCACTCTACTTGCACCCTACTTGCAACCTAGTTGCACCCTAGTTGCGCCCTAGTTGCAACCTAGTTTCGCACTAATTGCGCCCTACTTGCACTCTACTTGCACCCTACTTGCAACCTAGTTGCACCCTAGTTGCGCCCTAGTTGCGCCCTAGTTGCGCCCTAGTTGTGCCCTAGTTGTGACATACTTGGTTACTTGCACCCTAGTTGCGCCCCAGTTGTGCCCCAGTTGTGCCCTAATTGCACCCTAGTTGCGTCCTACTTGCGTCCCACTTGTGTCCTAGTTGCGTCCTAGTTGTGTCCTAGTTACGCCCTACTTGCGTCCTAGTTGTGCCCCTAGTTGCGTCCTCGTTGCGCCCTACTTGCGCCTTCCTTGCACTCATCTTGTGTCCTAGTTGCACCCTAGTTGCGTCCTAGTTGTGTCCTAGTTACGCCCTACTTGCGTCCTAGTTGTGCCCCTAGTTGCGTCCTCGTTGCGCCCTACTTGCGCCTTCCTTGCACTCATCTTGTGTCCTAGTTGCACCATAGTTAGACCCTAGTTGTGTCCTACTTTCGCCCTAGTTGCGCCCTACTTCCGTCCTACTTGCGCCCTACTTGCGTCCTCGTTGCGCCCTAGTTGCACCCTAGCTACACCCTACTTGTACCCTACTTGTGCCTTACTTGCGCCCTACTTGCACCTGAGTTACGCATTAGTTGCGCCCTAGTTGCACCCTAGCTACACCCTACTTGTACCCTACTTGTGCCTTACTTGCGCCCTACTTGCACCTGAGTTACGCATTAGTTGCGCCCTAGTTGCACCCTAGATGCGCCCTACTTGTGCCCTATTTGCACCCTACTTTCACCTGATTTACACCCTAGTTGCACCCTAATTGCGCCCTAGTTGCACCCTACTTGCACCCTACCTGCGGCCTACTTGCGCCCTACTTGTGCCCTATTTGCACCCTACTTTCACCTGATTTACACCCTAGTTGCACCCTAATTGCGCCCTAGTTGCACCCTACTTGCACCCTACCTGCGGCCTACTTGCGCCCTACATGCGCCCTACTTGTGTCCTAGTTGCACCCTAGTTGCGCCCTAGTTGTGCCCTAGTTGCGCCCTACTTGCCCCCTACTTCGGCCCTAGTTACCCCCTACTTGCCCCTCAGTTGTGCCCTAGTTGCGCCCTACTTGTGTCCTAGTTGCACCCTAGTTGCGCCCTAGTTGTGCCCTAGTTGCGCCCTACTTGCCCCCTACTTCGGCCCTAGTTACCCCCTACTTGCCCCTCAGTTGTGCCCTAGTTGTGCTCTGATTGCACCCTACATGTGCCCTTGTTGTGTCCTAGTTGCACCCTAGTTGCACCCTCCTTGCGCCCTGTCTACGCCCAACTTGTGTCCTACTTGCACCCTACTTGTGTCCTAGTTGCCTAGTTGTACCCTACTTGCGCCCTACTTGCACCCTACTTACGCCCTAGTTGCAACCTAGTTGTGTCCTAGTTGTGTCCTAGTTGTGCCCTGGTTGTACCCCACTTGCGTCCTACTTGCGCCCTAGTTGCGCCCTCCTTGCGTCCTCGTTGCGCCACAGTTGCGCCCTACTTGCGTCCTTCTCACGTCCTAGTTCCGTCATAGTTGCGCCCTAGGTGGGTCCTACTTGCGCCCCACTTATGCCCTGGTTGCGCCCTACTTGCGCCCTACTTGCACCCTACTTACGCCCTAGTTGCAACCTAGTTGTGTCCTAGTTGTGTCCTAGTTGTGCCCTGGTTGTACCCCACTTGCGTCCTACTTGCGCCCTAGTTGTGCCCTCCTTGCGTCCTCGTTGCGCCACAGTTGCGCCCTACTTGCGTCCTTCTCACGTCCTAGTTCCGTCATAGCTGCGCCCTAGGTGGGTCCTACTTGCGCCCCACTTATGCCCTGGTTGCGCCCTACTTGTGCCCTAGTTCATCCTAGTTACGCCCTACTTGCACGCTACTTGCGCCTTAGTTGTGCCCTTATTGCGCCCTAGTTTCTCCCTAGTTACGCCCTACTTGCGCCCCACTTGCACCCTACTTGAGTCCTTGTTGCGTCCTAGTTGCGCCCTACTTGCGCCCTATTAGCACCCTACTTGCACCATACGTCCGCCCTACTTGCGCCCTAGTTGCGCCCTAGTTGCACCCTATTTGTGGTCTACTTGCGCTCTACTTGCACCCAACTTGCGACCTACTTGCACCCTAGTTACGTCCTAGTTGCGTCCTCGTTGCGCCACAGTTGCGCCCTACTTGCGTCCTTCTCACGTCCTAGTTCCGTCATAGTTGCGCCCTAGGTGGGTCCTACTTGCGCCCCACTTATGCCCTGGTTGCGCCCTACTTGTGCCCTAGTTACATCCTAGTTACGCCCTACTTGCGCGCTACTTGCGCCTTAGTTGTGCCCTTATTGCGCCCTAGTTTCTCCCTAGTTACGCCCTACTTGCACCCCACTTGCACCCTACTTGAGTCCTTGTTGCATCCTAGTTGCGCCCTACTTGCGCCCTATTAGCACCCTACTTGCACCATACGTCCGCCCTACTTGCGCCCTAGTTGCGCCCTAGTTGCACCCTATTTGTGGTCTACTTGCGCTCTACTTGCACCCAACTTGCGACCTACTTGCACCCTAGTTACGTCCTAGTTGCGCCCTAGTTGCGCCCTACTTGCGCCCTACTTGCGCCCTACTTGCACCCTAGTTGCACCATAGTTGCACCCTAGTTGTGCCCAACTTGCGTCCTACTTGCATCCTAGTTCCATCCCAATTGCGCCCTAGTTGCGCATTAGTTGCATCTTGCTTGCGTCCTACTTGCGTCCTAGTTACGTCCTCATTGCGCCCTAGTTATGCCCTAGCTGCGCCTTACTTGCACCCAACTTGCGCTCCACTTGTGCCCTAGTTGCGTCCTAGTTACGCCCTAGTTGCGACCTAGTTGCGCCTTAGTTGCGCCCTACTTACGCCCTACTTGGGCCCAAGTTTGGCCCAACTTGCGCCCTAGTTGCGCCCTACTTGCGCCCTACATGCACCCTACTTGCGTCCCTGTTGCGCCCCTAGTTGCATCCTAGTTACACCCTACTTGCATCCTACTTGTGCCCTACTTCCGCCCTACTTGCACCCGAGTTGCCCCCTAGTTGTGCCCTAGTTGAACCCTAGATGCGTCCTACTTGTGCCCTAGTTGCGTCCTAGTTACGCCCTAGTTGCGACCTAGTTGCGCCTTAGTTGCGCCCTACTTACGCCCTACTTGCGCCCAAGTTTGGCCCAACTTGCGCCCTAGTTGCGCCCTACTTGCGCCCTACATGCATCCTACTTGCGTCCCTGTTGCGCCCCTAGTTGCATCCTAGTTACACCCTACTTGCATCCTACTTGTGCCCTACTTACGCCCTACTTGCACCCGAGTTGCCCCCTAGTTGTGCCCTAGTTGCACCCTACTTGCGCCCTACTTGCACCCTACTTACGCCCTACTTGCACCCGAGTTGCCCCCTAGTTGTGCCCTAGTTGAACCCTAGATGCGTCCTACTTGTGCCCTACTTGCACCCTACTTGCACCTATTTGCGCCCTAGTTGCACCATAGTTGCGCCCTAGTTGCACCCTACTTGCACCCTACCTGCGCCCTGTTTGCGCCCTACTTGTGCCCTAGCTTCATCCTAGTTGCGCCCTAGATTCGCCCTAGTTGCGCCCTACTTACGCCCTACTTGCGCCCTAGTTGCGCCCTAGTTGCACCCTACTTGCACCCTACCTGCGCCCTGTTTGCGCCCTACTTGTGCCCTAGCTTCATCCTAGTTGCGCCCTAGATTCGCCCTAGTTGCGCCCTACTTACGCCCTACTTGTGCCATAGTTGCGCCCTACTTGCACCTCAGTTACGCCCTAGTTGCCCTCTAATTGTGCCCTACTTGTACCCTAGTTGTGTCCTCGTGCACCCTAGTTGCGCCCTAGTTGCACCCTACTTGTGTCCTACTTGTGTCCTACTTGCGCCCTACTTGCGCCCTAGTTGCATCCTTGTTGTTCCCTACTTGTGCCCTACTTGCACCCTACTTGCACCTATTTGCGCCCTAGTTGCACCATAGTTGCGCCCTAGTTGCACCCTACTTGCACCCTACCTGCGCCCTGTTTGCGCCCTACTTGTGCCCTAGCTTCATCCTAGTTGCGCCCTAGATTCGCCCTAGTTGCGCCCTACTTACGCCCCACTTGCGCCATAGTTGCGCCCTACTTGCACCTCAGTTACGCCCTAGTTGCCCTCTAATTGTGCCCTACTTGTACCCTAGTTGTGTCCTCGTGCACCCTAGTTGCGCCCTAGTTGCGCCCTACTTGCACCTCAGTTACGCCCTAGTTGCCCTCTAATTGTGCCCTACTTGTACCCTAGTTGTGTCCTCGTGCACCCTAGTTGCGCCCTAGTTGCACCCTACTTGTGTCCTACTTGTGTCCTACTTGCGCCCTACTTGCGCCCTAGTTGCATCCTTGTTGTTCCCTACTTGTGCCCTACTTGCACCCTACATCCGCCCTAGTTGCACCCCAGTTGCACACCACTTGCATTCTACTTGTGCCCTAGTTGCGCCCTAGTTGCACCCCAGTTGCACACCACTTGCATTCTACTTGTGCCCTAGTTGCGCCCTACTTGCGTCCTAGCTGCGTCCTAGTTGCGCCCTACTTGCATCCTTCTTGCACCCTAGTTGCACCCTAGTTGTGCCCTTGTTGCGCCCTACTTGCGCCCTACTTGCGCCCTACTTGCGCCCTACTTGCACCCTACATCCGCCCTAGTTGCACCCCAGTTGCACACCACTTGCATTCTACTTGTGCCCTAGTTGCGCCCTACTTGCGTCCTAGCTGCGTCCTAGTTGCGCCCTACTTGCATCCTTCTTACACCCTAGTTGCGCCCTAGTTGTGCCCTTGTTGCACCCTACTTGCGCCCTACTTGCGCCCTACTTGCGCCCTACTTACGTCCTTCTTGTGCCCTACTTGTGCCCTAGTTGCACCCTACTTGGGCCCTACTTGCGCCTTACTTGCCTCCTACTTGTACCCTACTTGCACCTTAGTTGCACCTTTGTTGCGCTCTACTTGCGCCCTACTTGCGCCCTACTTGCGCCCTACTTGCGCCCTACTTACGTCCTTCTTGTGCCCTACTTGTGCCCTAGTTGCACCCTACTTGGGCCCTACTTGCGCCTTACTTGCCTCCTACTTGTACCCTACTTGCACCTTAGTTGCACCTTTGTTGCGCTCTACTTGCGCCCTACTTGCGCCCTACTTGCGCCCTACTTGCGCCCTAGTTGCACCCTACTTGGGCCCTACTTGCGCCTTACTTGCCTCCTACTTGTACCCTACTTGCACCTTAGTTGCACCTTTGTTGCGCTCTACTTGCGCCCTACTTGCGCCCTACTTGCGCCCTACTTGCGCTCTACTTGCGCCGACTCCTCTCATCTTGGGCCTCAGGCCCAAGGGGAGGGGAACCGGTGTGCCTAATAGAGATTCCCTTGGGGTGCGATGCCACGCGAAGCTCCGATGGTCGGCCTCCTCCCCCGTTGCTTAGGTTGATACCCAAAGCAGGGGGACGCCTCCCAATCGGACATGGGGTGGTTGGGAGAGAGGAGATAGGAAAGGCAATCGCCGACGCGTGCCTTATGACAAGGTCCCTTTGGTTGCACATTGTAAGTTCACAGGTTGGCATGATGACGGAGCCATCATGGAGATGATCCTTTCGCAAGTTCACCTACGGGACAGTGAAATCCATGCGTAAGAATTTGAATTCTGGTCTTGTTTCCCCTCGGTTTCACCCGGAGAGCGGCCTGACTATATCTTGAGCCAGCATCACACGATCGTGTGGGCCGATCCGTCGCCATCTAGTCTGTGAACAGCACCTTGCGACGTGGAGCTCAGCTACGGGTTGTCCCCTCGAGACCGTGTTGGGACGTTCTTACCGCAACTAGGCACACTTGCCCAGCCACGCTCGGCCAGCGACGGCCTTCGCCGTCGCGATTGCCACGCTTGGAAGCTCCGGTCTTCCCCTGTGTGAGGAGAAGGATTACCCCGCAGTTTTACGACATCGCACATGGACGTGCCATGCACTAGCGCTTTCTCCGTGTCGCTCGTCCCGTGCGGATGATGACACACCCCCATTGCTCGACGCATTGGGGGCCGCATAGGCTTCCGCGTTATGACCCAACGGAGTATCACAGAAAATCTTGCTACGACTTCTCCTTCCAGGCTCCTGCCTGACATAAAAGCCTCACTTTGTAGGCCGCCCATATGGTGAGCTTTCAAGGGGCGATGTTTTTCTGCAACCAAAACCATCTACAACATAAACTAAACAAAACTTTCACACTCGAAGTCTCAGTTCGAGCGCCGCCAGTCAGCCATACACAAACAGTTTAAAGTTTAGAAAGAGTGGATGGCCGAAATCGCTCGGGCGTCAAAATGACCGTGCAACCGTTCAGGTCGGCTTATAACTTCGAACCGCGTCATCAGGTTTGAGCTTCCGATGGGTCAGGAAGCAGAAAGGCTTTAAACTTAGTGCATTTCCATTAGAACATCACCTCGCATGAAGACACAGCAGGAAATTGGATTAGTATATGGCCAATTTATCCTTGAAAAACACGCACATGAAGTATCGGGCATGGGCGAATGTACGCGAACTGCTTGGTTTGTGTCTCGCCTAGACGCGAAGTGACAAGTTGAAATCTTGACAATTTTAGGTGCATGTTTCGAATGCTGGTATATGGAAAAGGTCTTTTTCGGATTTTGATTTCTAGTTTATGCCTATTTCCAAGCCGCATATGTACCACGACCTACTATCGCTAGAAACCTGTCTCCCATGTACTAATCTAATGACCGAGTAGACAGCGATGCTAATCGATGGCGACAACTGTGTATATTCTATATTTTTAGCAAATTTTCACGTAGAAACGTACTTTCTTCGCACTTTTGAAGAAAATAGTGCCAAAAAATGACGCACCTGCGAGAAACATCGAAGCACGCATCGTGCAAGATCCGCTTCTCGCCTCTTATTGGTTTGCGGTGTGTACGGTGAGCTTCTGGTTCGTCAAGTTAATGTTTCGTTGTAACATTCGTCCGGTGATGGACAAATCGTTGCCACCATCCATCCGCTTTGCGTTACGACAGTCCACTTTTATTTTGAGGACCCTCATGGTGTACATTCTCTCCCCATCACATGGACATCCGATGGGAGCGCNTGGTATATGGAAAAGGTCTTTTTCGGATTTTGATTTCTAGTTTATGCCTATTTCCAAGCCGCATATGTACCACGACCTACTATCGCTAGAAACCTGTCTCCCATGTACTAATCTAATGACCGAGTAGACAGCGATGCTAATCGATGGCGACAACTGTGTATATTCTATATTTTTAGCAAATTTTCACGTAGAAACGTACTTTCTTCGCACTTTTGAAGAAAATAGTGCCAAAAAATGACGCACCTGCGAGAAACATCGAAGCACGCATCGTGCAAGATCCGCTTCTCGCCTCTTATTGGTCTACGGTGTGTACGGTGAGCTTCTGCTTCGTCAAGTTAATGTTTCGTTGTAACATTCGTCCGGTGATGGACAAATCGTTGCCACCATCCATCCGCTTTGCGTTACGACAGTCCACTTTTATTTTGAGGACCCTCATGGTGTACATTCTCTCCCCATCACATGGACATCCGATGGGAGCGCCCATCTGGAATAGGCCTCTCCGATCAACCAGGAGACAGTACGGCAGCATCCACATACGAATCCCAACAGGAGGCAGTTCGCTTCAAGAGGGGGGTCGAAGTCGGCACCCGGCATAATTTTCTCCCTTCGGCATATAGTGTGCCCGGGCCCAAATCCTAGGCTTGCTTTGCGGCTCTGTGTTTCCACGGTATGAGAAAGCGGTTGCGCAGGCGCGATCACCCTCGGAATATGAAGGCCAGAGGGGCCAGGGATGCATTGCGGCATGAAATCCATCCATGACCACGCCAGCACATCTTTGTGAGCATCGTGAAAAAACATTTCACAACAGATGCCTTTAGCCCCTCCATTTGATTATTGAACCCAGCATCTACGCCACTTACAGCCTGAATAAGTAATCTAAGGTCATGGTCAGAATTTGAAAAGAAACCGACTCGTCTGAAAGCGCTCTAGAAGGTGTCATCGTAGCAGCAAAGGCGAGAGGACCCATCGACGTGGTGCGTGGACCTCTTCGCCTGCTGAAGAAGCTACGCGGATGCTTCTCTCTCGCACAGACTGATCTTGTCCACTTCGCTCGTCACATCTTCTCGGATCGTGAGAGTGCAGACCTGAAGCANCGGCACCCGGCATAATTTTCTCCCTTCGGCATATAGTGTGCCCGGGCCCAAATCCTAGGCTTGCTTTGCGGCTCTGTGTTTCCACGGTATGAGAAAGCGGTTGCGCAGGCGCGATCACCCTCGGAATATGAAGGCCAGAGGGGCCAGGGATGCATTGCGGCATGAAATCCATCCATGACCACGCCAGCACATCTTTGTGAGCAGCGTGAAAAAACATTTCACAACAGATGCCTTTAGCCTCTGCATTTGATTATTGAACCCAGCATCTACGCCACTTACAGCCTGAATAAGTAATCTAAGGTCATGGTCAGAATTTGAAAAGAAACCGACTCGTCTGAAAGCGCTCTAGAAGGTGTCATCGTAGCAGCGAAGGCGAGAGGACCCATCGACGTGGTGCGTGGACCTCTTCGCCTGCTGAAGAAGCTACGCGGATGCTTCTCTCTCGCACAGACTGATCTTGTCCACTTCGCTCGTCACATCTTCTCGGATCGTGAGAGTGCAGACCTGAAGCAGCTGTGGCGACCCATGCATACTGTTGCTGCGTCCGTGTAGCCCCTCAATTCCTGCCCTTTGCACCTCTCATCTGGTTAAACGACGCTCCTCTCGCCTTTCGACCACTCGCCTCTGTCGCAGCCGACGACGGCCTCCGCTGGCACAATTTGAGGACAGCTAGAAAGCACCCGAAGCCAATGGCGGCGGTGTCAGCAGCGGCTGTCTGCCGCACCGCAACATGCAGCAAGCCGTTCAGCGGCAGCGGGCTGCTGGAGAGCTCGTCCCGCGTATCAAGAGCCCGCCCGCCGGTTTCAGATCCGGCAAGAGTGCAAATGGTTGCGGCCGCAACTGCGTCGCATCTTGCCATTGCCCACACTGTCCCCAGAAGTTCTACTTTCCGTCCCTCTGCCAGAAATGTCAGCTTCTCTTCCTGCATATCCCAACCTTCCGCGGGGCGACACCTCTTCGGCCCCGCCACTTGCTCTTCCTCTCGACCCACGACGCGACAGAATTCCCTTGTCGTGCGTGCGAGGGGGGGCGGCGGCGACGACGGCGTGGACATCCCACAGCGCCTGCTGGCCGCGGCCGTGTACCTCATGCCGTTCCTCGACGGCGCCCGCTACGGCCGCTACCTCTACATGCAGTATCCCTTCACCCGCGTGCTGCTCGACCCCTTCGTGCCGCTCATCCAGCTCTACACCTCCGTGCCCTTCGCCGGCGTCATCATCTTCTTCGCCCTCTACCTCGCTGTAATCCAGAACCCCAACCTCAGCCGCTATGTGCGATTCAACGCGATGCAGGCGGTCATCCTCGACATCCTCATGATCCTCCCTTCCCTCTTCGATCGCATCTTCGCGTTCAGGGACGGCGTGGGCTTTCAGCTCACCGTCATTTTTTACAACACCGTCTTCTTGTACCTCGTGGCCTGCTTCGTCTTCGGCGTGGCTTCCTGTCTGCTGGGGANGACGCCGCGCCTGCCGCTCGTTGCGGACGCGGCCGAGGCCCAGGTGCCGTACTGAGGTGGTTGTTTTCTTGTGTCGTTCTCGTTTTGTGAAGGGCGTTGAGTGGCAGTGACAAGTCGGAAACGATGTTTTCCTGTAGAAATTGTGATCGCTGAAACTTCATTGATGCTGGACTTGCTGCCACGCTGCAGTTCATGAGGAAGAGTGTCTCCTGCGATGTGATCTGCTCACGTGAAAAGGTGTCCGTCACATGAAAGCCTTCGCATTTGTCAATTTTTTGGCATTTCCGACCACTTCTTGGCCATCAACCACTTCCCTGTTAACAGAGGGATAGCACTTGGAGCAGTAGCCAAGCTTTGACGAGCGACGCTATGATGCCCTGCTTGGAAAACATCTTTTTCCATCTTTGCTCTTTGTAGAAAAGCAAAGAAGGAAGCCTGTTTTCATGGCCTGGAGATGAGCAGAACGATTGTGGGCGAGGGGTGAGAGAGCAAGGGAGAGGAGCTGGACGGGGTTTTTACAGGAGGAGGATTATTGGACAGGCTCCGAGCTCAGGCCGGATGGGGAGTGGCATGAGAGTATGGGAGAAAAACAATTACTGTTGGTTTGCTGACTTCGGAACTCATGGCACCTTATCATCATTGGGAGAGCACTTGGCGCTCTCTGAAAACTGAGGTGCCTTTTACCGATGCCCTTGGGGCAAGCATGGCATGTTTCAAGCAATGCAATATAATGCGACCCAATGCAATGCGGTGCAATCCAGTGTAGTTTTGTACAATGTGAATGCAGCACTACTGAAAGTCTGTGTCCTGTGAAAGTCTTCAAATGCTACACCGCCTTCTTTTTTCCCCACATTAGCGCTACTGCTTGGCAGCAGCAACATGCGCAGCCTGCACAGTGCCTGCCACGCTCTGTGACCCGGCAGAAAACGCCACGACCTCAATGTCGTCATTGTTCCCCCTCGTCTGCTTTGGTGCCACAGAAAATTCCGGCTGCTGCTCCTATCTCTCTAGGGCCACTTCTCAAGGTCCATGCCCTAGGAAACCTTACAGGGGCACGGCCTGTGTAGAACCTGCAGCCTGCGCCCCCTTGCACTGTTCTCTGCCACTGCCACGTCTCGCTGGTGGGGTTGTCTGTCCCATTTGGCACTGCACTCTCTTCACCGACTTGTTTGCTCCCATTGCAGTTCTTTCGCGAGTCCACCTGTTGCCTGTCCAACAGCCTTTCTTGTTGCGGACAATTTGTCTGCTCCCTGGTGGGACACGGCACTCGTCATCATTTCCATTAGTCTTCTCTGTCCTCGTCCTGGCCATGACCTCACTCTCTCCTTCTGCGTTCTGCCATCATTCTTGTCCCCATTCATGTCCTTCCCCTTGCCCCTGCCCTCATACTCCTCCTGGTCCTCGTCCTTTTCCTTGACCTTGTCCTCGGCCTCATCTTAACCCATTCTCTTAATCTTCTCACCGCCTTCTCTTTGTCCTGGTCCTCCTTGCCATCATTCTCATCCTTAGTTTTCATCGCCATGGATGCCGTCATCCTCTTGTCATCCTTGTTCTTATCCCCATGTCCTTGTTCTTGTCCTTGTCCTTGTCCTTGTCCTTGTCCTTGTCCTTGTCCTTGTCCTTGTCCTTGTCCTTGTCCTTGTCCTTGCCCTTTTACCTGTCTTTGTCCTCGCCCTCGTTCTTGCCCGAGTCATTGCCCTTGTTCTCTTGCTTTTTCTTGTCGCCAGAGATGGCTGCCCTCCTCCTTTTCTTGTTCTTCCTTTCTCCCACTTTCTTGTCCTTATACCCCCACCCCTTCGGTTTGTCATGATCCACATCCTTGTCCTGGGTTGCCTGGCTGCCTACGTCTTTGCCTTCCCCTTCATCTTCGCCATCCCCTATTTCTAGTAGACTCCTTCCCCTCATCCTCCTCATCTTGTTGTCTTCATCTTATCTGCGGACTACCCCCTACCTTCCTTTTCGTCCTTGCTCTTGTCCTCGCTGTCATTGCCATCGCTGCCTTTGTCCTCAATGTTCTCTTTGCCTGTGTCCTCCATTCCTTGCCCTCGTTCGCATCCTCCTCCTTGTCCTCTCTGGCTTGTTTCATGTTGATCCACGTCTTCTCGTCCTTGGCCTTTCTTTCACCATGTGTCCATCCCCTCAAAAATCAATGTTGCCACCACCTCCCTGTCCAAGCCCCCATCTGCGCTTTACTTCACTTTCACCTTAACTTGTGAGCTTCTGTCCCCATGCTTGTCACCTCCCCCCTGGTGGTGTGATGGGGAGAGAAGCTCCTCTGTCTGATTCTCTGTTATTGACGAAGGACTAGCGTTTTGGACAAGGTCTTGGGCACAGTCCTCTGTTGGTCTATCTTATGTCGCCATTGTCATTGTCCTTGCCTTTGTCGAACACCTTGCAATTGCCTGTGTTCCTGCCATTGTTGATTGCCCTTGCCTTGTCATTATTCCTGGAGTTGTCGTGGTCCTTGCGGTCGCTTTAAATTACGGACTCTAGTCCCACTACTGTTGTAGCCTCTCTCTGCTATTCCCCCCATCTCTCAACTTCCATAGCCCCCCCC
>SZWC01013481.1:62974-79931 GCA_023375785.1 Penium margaritaceum | reverse complement strand
TGCAATTGAGCGATTGGCCTTTTTTTTTTTTTTTTAGACGCAAAGACGAGCAAAAAATCCTTTTCCTATTTTTTGGCTCATAAACCCTCATTTTGATCAGTGCAAACTGCTTTTAAACCCCTTTCCAAATTACACTTGGGGTTTAGGGTTGCATCTTTGCGTAGGTTCCTATTGGGCCTTGCGGTAGCGGGGCCCAACAGGTTCCCTTTCAACGCATGGGGTGTTTCCGACCCCCCACTCAAACCCATCGCAAACCTTTTTTCACATAAGTGAAAAACCCCTCTATAGAGGATTTTGCGTTTTTTCTTTCATTTTTTACGACGTCAGCATGTTGTCGCTGGATGGCATGCGGCGTAGGCATAGCGTGTTGATTTGGATATGGCGTTCCTTTTTGCAACTCGCTGGATATAGCGTTAATGAATAGCAAATAAGTTCTGAATTCGGATATTGCATATTTAATGTGCGAAACGTGGATGTAGCTTTAGTTATCGAGAATTCCATGGATATATGGTCATTCCCTTGTAACTTGTTTCCCTTTTACTTCTACTTCTAGAGTGTGTCCCACCACGATTTCTTCCAGTTCTCTTTCCTCTGGGCCAGTTCCACCGCCATCAGAGAGACCAAACCTCTAGTCATTCTTCTTTGTGGGGGGTTTCTTAGCCATCAGGATATGGTGTTCTTCACCTTCGCTCCCACCATAGGCCTTCCTCACGCATGATGGTGCATCGGCTAGGATGACCACTCCATGGTTTTCCTGGCTACGCGCTGCCGTAGTCGGTTTGTAAGCCTCCCTCAGACTGTGTTTCCATGTTCACCGTCATCACCGGTTGCCTCAAGACACTATGACCTTGCTGCTAAGATGTCCATCTCATGGTTTTGCTTACCGGTCACTTCTGTGGTCGGTCTCTACACCACAAAGAGATAGCCTTCTCCATGCTGTTTCTCATCCGTCACCAGGAGATGGCCCTCTCCATATCTACCTGTGTCATCAGCTCGGCGGCATTGTGACCTGGCAGCATGCTCCACCCTCTCATGGTTTCTTTGGCTGATGTTCTCCATGGTTTTCTCCTACATACAATGGATATAGCATTCTACACCCTTGTGTTTATCATGTTGATGTGGCAGCAGGCACCACCTTTTTGGGATTTTGTTGGCCAGCCACCCCTGGGGTCTATTTCTACGTCGATGGGAGATTCCTAAGAGCATAGACCACCATTTTGTGGAATTTCCTGCCGCTTCTGTGGAGATGGACGCCATGGTTGACCCTAGTGTCGTCGGCGCCCTTGTGAGTGGCAACCACCCAGGTTGTAGCCCTATGCACTTCCTCGCCCTTCACAGGAGACAGGACTACCTGATTCATCCCTACCCGTCACCGGAGCTCTGGCCATCATTTACACCGAGCTAGGTTTGAGGCGGATGATGTAGCAGCTAAGTGACCATTTTTTCTCAGAGCCGTTTGCTTCTTCCTTTCTGATGCTGACCTCATCTCCTTCATCTTCACCATTTATATCTGAGGGAGCTTATCCAAACGGACTAGACCTTCCCTCTCAGTCTGCGGCCATTCAGTCCATCCTCTGCTCCACTGGTGTCACATCAATAATAGGTGAGCCACTCTTAACTGCTTCCTCCAGTCGATCTCATGCTCAATGACATCGTGAGCAGATAACACATCGTGTCCATTCTTCCAGTGGCTCGTCTGTGTCTCCACTGGCTTCTATTTGCATTTGCATCTGACATCGATTACGGCAGTGAGCACCGAGGATGAGACACGAGCACCAGGTGTCCCTACAGTTAGTCTTTGCGGCATCAACCAGAACAGGACCGCCAGGAGCATATCGGGCATGCGCACTAGTAGTTGGAGCATTAGTACCAGAGATTCTCTAGGCACTATAGACATGGCTCACACTTTGAGTATCTGTGACAGTCTACACCGATGAAGGAGCACACACAACATGCGTCTGCACTATGATATCTACTACATGCACCCTTGGTGTCCACATCACCAGCAACATCAACTTCATTCATGGCATCAGCTTCATGTACACCATCAGCTTCATTGGCTGTCTTGGTTTCATCGGTTGTGTTGGATATACTAGATGCACCGTTGGTGTCAACATCACAAGCACCATGAGCTTCATCTACAACATCAGCTCCATCATTTGCAGCAGGTGCATGAACAACATCATCAACATCAGTAGCAACTTCATCATCTACATCATCCGCATCATCCATTGTACACATTTTAGGTGCATCGGCTCCATTATTCACACAAGTTGAAAGTGACATTGATTGTGACAATAAGCAACAAGGTTGGAGAACAAGTGTCATCTACAGTGGTAGCGTCTAAACCTTCTATAACACCTGTACCATCACAACCACCTACAGTAATGGTACCATCTGCGGTACTATTGCATCAACCACATCTGATACACTTACCACATTAGCGGCATTGCCTACATCTTCAACAACATCAGTTCCACCGGATTCATTGGATACATCTACTACAATAGCTGCATTAGCTACACCAGCTACACCCTTGGTGTAGACAGGGGCAGCCACACCAGGTACTTTGCTAGGGTCTCCACCTACATTAGCATCACGTGTATCAGGCACTTTTGGGACAAGACCAACACCTTCAATAGCATCATCTCCACCAGTTTCATCAGGTGCATCGGTGGCACTAGCTGCATCCTAGGTACTCACAACCTCCGTAGCATAAGGTGTAGGGGCTGTGCTTGCTTCTTCAGCAGCATCAGCTGCACCAGTTTCATTAGCCCCACCTATACTAGGTGTACACACAATGTTTGCACCTTTTCTTCACCAATTTCACCAATTGCACCAGCTCTATGAGGAGCATTAGCTTCACCATTTATGTCGATATCTTCACCAACATCTAGTGCATTGGCAGTGACATCATGTGCTCCATTTCCAGCAACAACACCACCAGTCCCATGGACAACGTCAACTACACCCGTAGCATCTGCTACATTGGCAGTATTAGTTGGACCGACAACATCTGCTGCATCGAAAACACTAGTTACATTGGTGGCATCAGCTATACCAGTTGTATGAGCTCAATCGACATCATCAACGTCATTTGCAAGATCATCATCAGTAGCATCAGCTTCATCAATGACATCAACTACATGTATTGATTTCTTATCTATTTATGGTTTTGTAGAGGCTACCGAGATCACTCCTGTTACGCTTGAGAAGGTAGGGGGAGCCTTTGAGTTTGCCTCTCTGGATGTGATAGAAGCATTAAGTCCTACACATTTGTGATACGGTGCTGAGGAAGACAAGATTGGTCTCCTCATCAATTATCAGCAAATCGATGTAGCCACTGTCCGAGCATCATCATCAACCATCACCTTAACAGCTCGGGAAATATTTAACTTTTTCTCCTCCACAGACATGTAAATGAGAGACTAAATGTACATGGGAGCTAGTTTGTGGGAGTTGTGGGATGCAAGGGATTAATTTAACCTGCTACACTATACGCTAGCTCAGCTACTACTTGAGGCTTGCAGTGGGCGTAGTGCAGCTGGCTTTGAGTCCAGTTCCATGGCAGCCTCAGACAGTGCCTCACATGATGGGGATGTTGAGTGAGTTATTTTCAACGCCATCTCGTGTAGTTGTGAGATGTTCTGCAGCTCACCCCTATCCTTCTCCTTTGTACCTCAACTCTCCCTCTCTTCCTCTCAGCCGGACTCACCTTTGACCATAGGATTGGATGTACTTACATTTTCTAGGTGGATTGTCCTACTCAGGAGCAGGTGCTATGGAGGGAAAACCCTCTAAAAGTTATGACATCTACAGGCACTCGGCTTCCAGCAAAAGAGATGGTGGTGGAGGTGCTTCGTCAAGTGATAGATGCTTTGTCCACCTCCTACGGTAAGGTACCAAGGATGATGGAGGATGTTGAGTTTGAGCTTCTTGTGGTCACTGAGGAGGATTGTGGTGAGATGCGTGAGCGAGCATCTCTACTCCACGGTAAACTGGCCGCAACACGAGAGTACCTATGCACATGTGAGTGTGTAGTTGATGTAGCGACTGCACTAAGTACTTCTCAGTTTGTCCCGATGATGCTTCAACAACTGCGTTGTTTCTTCTGTGACACGTCAAATGCACCCTACCACCTAGTTCACGATCGAAAGACTTTCTTCAGTGGCTGAGACCCACACACTTGATGTTCCATGCTAGTATCCCGGGAGAGCCCATGATGATTGACACATTTTGTTTCTACCAGGTTGTTTATTCTCCCAGTGGTCCAGATCTGGGTACGCTTTATTACGTACTCGTACCTCGAGAGACCCAATATCGATTGATTATGCCGTTACAGGCCTTAGATCTGTCATGTGTGGTTTGCATGTGGCCGAGACCCGGACGTTCGGTTACATGTTCTTGAGAAGATGCGTAGAAGCTTCCTAGCGACACAGCCGTTGACTAGGCGTCAGTGCCTGGTCAGACGGTGACGATAGTCACAAGTCGTTCACACAACGGCAGGGGTCTGGCTAGGAGACACAAGGAAAGTGTCAAAATGCTTCAATAGCATTTGCAGAGAGAGATGAAAAATGACAGGTCCATGACATAAGTATCTGCAGCGGCACACGGCGGGTGTCGCACGCAACAGTGCAAGATCTGTCCTAAAACCGGCCCAAAACCACTGTTTTGGTCGTAACTCTGCGCAAACATGTGAGAACGCTACACCGTCTGAACCTATATGTGCTAAATCACAAGCCGGACGCTACGACTGGTCACATGCATGCATCCGACATAAAAAGGTGGACACACAATGAAAAAACATGCAAATCAGGCCCACGGCCAGTCCACTGATAAACTCCTGTGTGCTGTAGAAAAACTGTAGGAGGTCTCGGGTAGCGTCCACAACTCTGGAACGGTCGTCAGTCAGCTCCAAGCTGGTTTTCTACCACCAGATGATGCACCAATACCACCAGGGTCTGCATCAGGGATCTGCACGAGTATGGACATGACCAAGCGGTCACAATATATTGTACAGGTCAACAGGAACGTCATAAATCACAACACTCCCCCATGACCCGATGGTACGCATGTTCATACACGTGCAGCACTGAGAGGAGTACACCAACGAGTGCAACGGTAGATGTGACATAGACACAGACACACCCCACACTCAACCACTCTCAGGTAAGGGGCAAAGTCCGAGAGAACGAATGACCACCTGGAGCTTTCTGCGTGCTAGTGCCTTAGTCAAGAAGTCAGCACACTGCATGTTTGTTCCAATCCAAATGACGGAGATCACGTGGAGCTCCACCAGATCACACACAAAGTGATGCTCAACCACAATGTGCTTCGTGCGAGCATGAAAGAACCCAGAGTTCTCCGCAATGGCAAGAGCACTCTGGTTGTCGCAACGAAGGACAATGACGGGTACTGACAGACCCAGCTCAAGGAACAGGCGCTGTAGCCAGACCGCTTCAGCAGCCCCTGCACCCAGAGCAACATACTCTGCCTCCAATGAGCTACGTGCAATGCAGCTTTGCTTCCCGCTGCGCTAGGACACAGCGGTACCACCAAGCAGGAACACGTAACTGGTGCGACTGCGTCCGTATGGACTCCAGACCCAGTCGCTGTCGGTGTAGCCGCTAAGGACCATCAGACACTATCGGCGAAAGCAGAGTCCGAGGTATGGCGTGGAGACCACGTACCGCACCACTTGCATAGCCGCATGAAGGGCTCTAGCGCGTGGAGCCTGCAAAAACCGGGCAATGAGGTTGACGGCGAATGCGATGTCAGGGCATGTGGTAGTGGCTAGGTACATGAGAGATCCGATGAGATGGAGGCACAAGGTCACATCCTCTCTCTCCCCTAGTTGTGTGGGATCATCCACGTTCAGGGCATCCTGCTCGTCAGGTGTGAGAGGTGTGGAAGCCATGCGCACTACACCAAGGAGGTCGCTGAAGCGCTCCCCCACAATACGTGCGTATCGGGCATGATGCAGTAGTAGATTACGAAGTCTACAGTCTCGCACGATCTCCATGCCAAGAAGCACCGCTGCAAGACTAAGGTCCTTAATCCTGTAGGCATTCTCAAGGACAGCCTTGGCCTCCTTCACTGCCTCTAGTGAAGGAGACGCGATCAGAAGGTTATCGACAAAGACCAGGATGGCGGTGAACCGCTCAGGCGTCCATCCGATGAAGAGAGAGGGATCTGCCTCGCTCTGTACATATCCCGCACGAGTTACGGTGCCGGTGATCTCGTGGTTCCAACACCAAGGAGACTGCTTGAGGCCGTACATGGACTTGCACAAGAGCCAGACCTTGTCGCCATCTTCAAAGCCGGGTGGCAGAGCCACGTAAATCTCCTCATCCACAGAGCCATGGAGGAACGCATTGGTCACATCCATCTGCTGGAGTTCCCAGTCATGCTAAGGTACTATTCTGAACCTAGCTTGAGCTGAGGTCATGCGGACGACAGGGGCAAAGGTGTCAGTGTAATCGATGCCCTCAATCTGTGAGTACCCCTCGACGACCAAGTGAGCCTTGTGGCGTTCCTGTGAGCCATCCGGCTTCACTTTCTTGCGAAAGATCCGCTTGACGTGAATAGCCTTCCTCCCAGGTGGAAGGTCGACTAGCTCGTACACTCCGTGCTCTTGGACGATGCGAAGCTCATCCTTAGGCAACACGCCAAGCGTCAGCATGAGAGAGCTTCCCTCAATGTGCCCCGGTCAGGCGCCAAAGAGGGAGAGCTCTGCGTGGCAAGAGCACACGCCTGAGTGCAAGGTCTGAAGACCACAAGATCGGCTGCTACATCACAAGTGATATGAAACTCGTGAGTGACGAGATCGTGGCCTACGAGAGACATTGGATGTACCTCTGTGTGCTCAATGCGGACACTCAAGCCTAGGGCCTTTGTGTCGTGATCACCACTCGCGATGTTGCGAGAGGAGTGCCTCGGTGCAGGACCAGACACTCGCTGAGCTCCGGAGTCCAATGGTCAAAGATGGCAACCAAGCTCATGGGAGTAACCTGGGCTCAAGGGGCGCACCTCAGGCTCAGGATCACGCAAAATCGCAGCTGGGGAGGGCTTAGGCAAGGGAGCTCGTGATGCCGTGTGAGGAGATGTGTGTGTGAGAGACACGGGACTCGGTGTGACAGTAGGAGCAGGTGAGGCAGGGCCACACACAATGGCAGGAGTGCCGGCGGGCACAAGTACGGTCACATGAGTACGCACAGGTACAGGATCATGGGTACCTGTGGGGTGCGAATGGGCCAGGGGTAGAAGCTAGCGATGCTTGAGTGGTCTCTGGGCCGACAGCGATGATAGCTGGATCATCAAGAGCCGGAGAGGTGGAGGGAGCTCGAACGCACACATCAGCCTAGCGAGGGGTGCTCGCAGGCGCAGACTCCCCCATCCGTCAAGAGGCCTCACACATAGGAACGTGCATAATGGTCAACGATGTAATCGATGACAGATCACGGTAGGTGAGGGACTCAAAGAAGAGCGCGTTGCGTGACTCAACAATGCGATGACGAGCAGGGTCCCAAAAGCGCCATGCCTTCGACCGCGGGGAGATGCCGATGAAGGCACACAAGCGACCCCGCGGTAAGACCTTGGACCCCTGCTGGTCCTCGGTGTAGTACACAGAAGCTAAGGATCCTTAGACGTGAGCGAGGTGCAGGTTAACATGGTGGCCGAACCAGAGCTCATACGATGTGACGTGGTCCGAAAGGGAGGCGGGAGGCGGTTCCAGACCCAAGTCATGTAGGCAAAGCCTTCAAAAGCGAAGGACTCCGGGAGACCGCACTCAGACCGCATAGCGCGAACGGCATCCTCCATGATGCAGATCCAGCGCTCAAAAACACCGTTCTACTGAGGAGTAGCAGGAGCAGAGACCTGGTGAAAAATCCCGTACTCGGCGAAGAAGTTGTCCATCTCACCAAGAAACTCGCCGCCACGATCTGAGTGGAATGTGTGCAGCATGTGGCGGGACTGACGCTCAGCCTTCATTAGCCTGAGGGGAACCGCGAGAGCGGCGTCACTCTTCTTGCGCAGGTTGTAGACCCATTGCATCCGGGTGGAGTCATTAGTCAGTGTCAGGACGTATCGACCCCGATCGGACAGAGACTCGACAGGAAGAGGACCAAGAAGGTCCGAATGGACCAAGTCGAGAGGGCAAAGTGCGCAAGAACGGGAGTCAGGAGAGGTGCAACGACACATCTTACCCTGAGCACAAAAGAGAGGGTCGGTCTTGGGCGGCTTCTCGAAAGAAGCCGCGTCAAGACCGAGGGTGGGCCGTGTCCGAATGAGCTTTGACATAGTGTCAGAGCCTACATGACACAGGCGGCGATGTAGCAATCGATGGTGTTAAGGAGACTGAACACCAGTGACAAAAACACAAGCGGAAGGGGAGGGGGAGCAAGGAGTAGAAGTTCGAGAGACATGATATAGGTCATCCACAACAACGCTGCGAGTGTCAATAGCAGTCAAAGTTGCGGACTTCGTAGTGTGCTCCACAGAGAGTCCCATCAGTGTGCAAGCACGGACAGAAAGCAAACTGAGCTCAAGGTCAGGCACAAACAACACCTCGGAAAGATGCATGGGGCCAGACGGACCATCGAAACACACGACCCTAACACCCTTGACTGGCAAGGACTAACCAAAGCCTGTGCGGACGGAACGAAGAGACGCAACAGGGCTAAGAAAAACAGAATCACTACAACAAGTCATGTGAAGAGTGGCACTGAAATCGATGATCTAAGTACCACAGGAATCATGACTGCAGGACGTCACTATACAACGGGTAATAGAATACTTGGCCTCAGACGGATGTTGGGCAGTAGGTGGGGAGGAACAACGAAGGGCAGAAAGGTGAGACTCGTGAATCCAATCTGTACAGTCAAGCCCATCGTCATCACATGCTGACTGTGCCCCCCCCCACACGAGTCATCCCGAGCCACAAGAATAGATGAACTGACAGTCTGTGAACCACCCGAGTGTGACAACACACTCGCACCTCCCTGAAAGCGAAGCGCTAGAAGGTGTCAGAGCTCGACGATCATGCGGTCACGTGGGTCTGGGTCGCCGCTGATCGCCGGTAGTGAAGTGGGAACTGCCGCGGTCGTGGTCGCCGGGCGCCCGGAGGATGTGCTGTTCGACGTAGACCATAGTGCGTGTGGAGCTTGGAGCCTGCGAATAATCCACGCCCAATCGAGCAGCTGTTGGCACTCGGTATAGCGATGAGCGCCTCCACAGTTGTAGCAGTAAACGGCGCGTCCATTGCTACTACCGAATGAGTGCTGCTGCTGTGACTGCTGGTGGCCCGAGCCTCGCCTCCGTCGCCCCTTCTTCCCCTGTGCTGCTGCCGCGACACCTTGTGTCTGAGTCAGTGTGATGGGGGTGGAAGGGGAGGAGGAGGACGTGGTAGAGGATGGAGAAGTGGTCTGCAGGAGTGGCGTCGGTGGTGATGCGACGACTGTTAGAGTAAGGGAGGTCTCCTGATGAGCCACGGCTGCCTCACGGGCGGAAGTCACTTGGAGGAAAAGCTGGTGCGCCCAAGGAATAAGTTGTAGTGAGGCCGAAAAAGGCTCGAGCACGGCGTCGATGTACCTCGTGAAGATGTCTGTGTGCTCAAGGCGAACTCCGAGCATGATCGTGTGGAGCGTCTACAACTGTGTACCTCTAGAGGTCCCAAGGCGCGTGTAGATGCGCATGGCGCATCGCCAGTAGTCGGCTTTAGGCTCGGCAGGTCCTTGACGAAGGGAGTGAAAGGCATGAATGTGCGCGGCGTGGGTGGCATGCGTCTCTGCAGCAAGCATGGATAATGGAAGGTCCCGGCCCCCCCTTGGATCAGCGCTGGTGCCTGTGCTCGCCTCGCCAAGGAACGAGCGGAAGTCGACGACGGTCTTGCACGGTATGGCGTAGAGAAGTTTGCGCATTGCCCTAGCCTCTGTCAGCACATGTGCTCGGTCCGTAGTCCGATACGGACTGTGGTAGTAGGGCCACACACCCTTTGAAGTGGTCCAAACCTGGAAAAGGACCTCCCAGCTGTCAAAACCGTCCTTGCTAACATACCGTGGGGGCGATGTCTCGAAGTACTTGGGTTGTTGCTCCGTAGGGAGAGCAACCATGGGCTGGGACGGATGAGGGATGGGAAAAACAACGGGAAGAGGGAAGTCGTTGGGGTGGAGGTCAGGCGATGATCAAATCTCGGGAAAGCGAGATGTGTGTGGGGGCCGAGAGCTCGTTTGAAGCTGGCAGAGACGCTCTTGAACCACACGAATCTCGCGCTCGGGGGAGTCGCCCTTCATGCTTGGCATGTCTGGATCCTCGTCCCAAGGATCAAGAGGTGGCGGGTTGGCTCCAGCTCCTGTCTCCGGTGCTGGAGCTGACTACTATGTAGAGGGTGCGACCCCGGCCGCTCCCTCAGAGGTCTGTCGTGGGGTCGTGGAATGACCCCGAAGAAACTCGGTGAGTGTACGGATGGCGTCAGTCTACTCCCGCTGCAGGTGACGCATCTCGCCCTGCTGGCTTCGCAGGTCCTCAATAGCCTGCGAACGTGGGCTCATGACCCCTGAGGAGGAAGAAGAGGGATCTAGTATCCTTTTTCCCTTATCGCCAGACGGAGCCATGTCGCCGCTCATAATGAGCGGAGACATCAACGTGGTCAAATTGCAAAAAAATAGCGTTTCTCAAAGATTTGAAACACTGACAACCTTTTACTCTTCGACCAAAAATTTCACCAAGGAAAGTGCTGACATCAGTAGAGAGTTCATGAAATCAGCATGACCCGATGACGTCAGCTCCCCCATTTCTTTTTTGCTTTGTCAACCCTCACCGTTGCTACGCGAACAGGCGGCCGCTCTGCAGCAGCCGCGCGGAGGCTGAGCGAAAGACGAACAGCAGCTTCCGCTCAGCTACTATTGTTGTTGCGTCGTCAGCTGCAGCAACAGCCGCCGGTTGCGTGCAAGGCGGCCGCCTGGCGGCTGCGTGCATAGCTGTGGCAGCAGCTGCACGCTGCCACTGTTGCTGCTACGCACTGCGGCTGCTGCACGCTGCTGCCGCTGTAGCGCGCTGCTGCCGCTGCTGTTGCCGCCGCTGCTGTTGCGTTGCTACTGCTGCCGCTACTACTATGCTGCTGCCGCTGCGCGCTGCTGTCTTCGCTGCTGCTGCGGCTGCTGCCGCTGTTGCTGTGCTGCTCCTGTGCTACTACTGCGCTGCACTGCTACTGCTACTGTTGCTACTCAATGCTGCTGCTACTGCATGTGCCAATGTCAGTAGCTGCTGGCGACTGCAGCTTACTACTGCTGTTGCCTGTTGCCGCGGCTGCTGCTAATGTAGTCTAACGTGGTGATGGTGAACTACGTCGACGGCGATCGGCTGTCGTTGATAGGTCCTTGAGGATTTGCTGCAACGGTGACACTCACTGTTGCTGCTCTGCTGCGTCTCTGCTGCGCAGCTTTGTAAGAACTGTCTCACCTCTGTGATACCATGAGATGATGTGTAGAAGCTTCCTAAAGACACAACCATCGACTAGGCGTAAGTGCCTGGTCAGACGGTGACGACAGTCATAAGTCGTTCATACAACGGCAAGGGTCTGGCCAGGAGACACAAGGCAAAGTGTCAAAAATTTTCAATAGCATTTGCAGAGAGAGATGACAAATGACAGGTCCATGGCATAAGTACCTGCCGCGGCGCACGACGGGTGTCGCACGCGGTTGTGCAAGATCTGTCCTAAAACCGGCCCAAAACCACTGTTTTGGATGCAACTCTTGGCACACATGTCAGAACGGTACGCTGTCTGAACCTAGACGTGCAAAATCACAAGCCAAGCGCTACGACTGGTCACATGCATGCATCCGGCATCAAACAGTGGACACACAATGCAAAAACATGCAAATCGGGCCCAAGGCCAGTCTAGCGATAAACTCCTGCGTGCTGCAAAAAAAACTGCAGGAGGTCCTGAGTAGCATCCAGTGCTTTTTGGAACGGTCATCGGTCAGCTCCAAGCTGGCAGTCCGCCACCAGATGCCGCACCGGTACCACCAGGGTCCACATCAGGGATCTGCACGAGTATGGACACGACTGAGTGGTCACAGTAAATTGTACAGGTCGACAGGAATGTCAGAAGTCACAGCGCTGGCATCTCGGACGGTCAAATGCGCTTAGTTTTAGTTCACGAGTGGTGCTAGCATGCTACCGTGGAGTTTGGACATGTTTCAGGCATTTTTTATATTGCTGATCTTCTCAACAGTCCGTCGCTAGGCACTAGGTGACCTGTTCTAGTTCCTGGGGAGACTTGCCTCATTTGGTTGGGGCAGCAGCGTTGTTGATGCAGCGTGCGGGCTTCCACGCTCGTTGCTTAAGTCAGCTGCCCCCTCACTCTGCTGCTCTAGAGTCTAAGTGTGGAAGCTCTGGGTTTGTTACTCAGAAACGCGCGCGCCATAGTTAGCGCCAGAAAGCAACTGAAAACTGATTGTAACTGATTAGGAATGAAGAATGAACAGCAATGGGGGACCCTTCCAAGTTCTAGCCCCCCCCCCCCAGCTCTGTAGAGCTTGTTACTCAGTTCATCAGCCAATCAGAAAATAGCTAATTTCAGGCTGGCAGGTTTTCTCGGTGAGGCCTGCCAGACGGCCGACAGCCCAAAACCCGGGCGTCGTCCGTTTTGCCTGAAACTGGACCATACCATAAAACCGATGCTACAAACGCAGCCGTGCGGTCAGAATCAGCTAGAAAAATAGTAGCGATGAGTTATGGCAGCCCGAACCCAGGCAGTGCCCACGACGGTTTATGCTGCCGAACAGGGCCATGCAACATGCAACAGGGACCCTAGGCAGCGCATGACGACGCAGGCACGACAGGACGCGCTGGACGCATGCAGACAGCGACTGTGGTGGCAGTGACGGCCGGCAGCGCGACCGCCGAGGAGGCCTGCCGATGGAGCTGAACACGTCGCTGGAGAGAGGAGGCTCCAGCGAACTGCGAGACGACCTCAGCGTGCATCGGCTCCACCGGATGACACTCCATCAGCGTCGAGTCTCGCCGTCAGTGATCTGCACGCCGATGTACACAAGCCGGGAGGACACAACAGAGCACAATAAGCGCAAAAAACCAACAGACTTGCCTCATTTGGTTTCACACTCTATGGTGTGCATATTCCCCGTCTATGCATTATGGTGCGGCAGGGATGACAGGGCCTGGCAAGTTGGCCGCTAGACCCCAATACATAAGACCCACTTTGGGGCCTTGTGTACTCCCCTGTTATTGATTGTACATGTTCAGACTAAGCCAAATTATGGCTCTGCAATTTGGCATGTCACCACCAGAGCTTGTGTTATTTCCAGCATGGGCCTGCATGCCCTAAAATGAGTGTTTTATTTCTTTGCAATCTCTCGACCATTTACAGCTGTGTTTTTCATGTGTTCCTCGGCGTATCCTCTTTGAGAGTGCGTTGTTGGGCGTCAGGTGGGGGGGGAGGGGGGGGGGGGGTAAGTCCTCTCAATCACAACTATGTGCATCCATAATCGTTATTCTATTAGAATCATGGATAAAAACCCATCTAACCATCGCGTGAAGCACTGTATCGTCTTCGCTTTGTCTTAGCTCACTAATGGGACATTGAAGCATGTGGCCTTGTCTAGCTGGGCAACTGTTTTGGTGGGCTGCGCACTAGCTGGCGAAACATGTCAAGTAGCCCTCAACAATTTCAATGATTGTTGTGTGCCATCGAGCTTGACACATTAACACAAATGTGTTTGAATAGGAAAATTTCAGGCCGCCCACCTTTCTCTCACAGTGACGTTTCCGATGCATGGGGACTTCGTGAACTGGTGCCCGCCCCTATCTTTGTCTGTTGGAACGAGATGCTTATTTCCATGCGAGAATCCCATCTCAGTCAAAGGGAAGTGACAACACCCTTCTTCATTCCTCCACCCCCCCCCCAATTCCCCAATCCCCCCATCCTCTCATCCTACACACACCTTTTCCCATACATTCTGCTCCCAAGGGAGTTGGCTGAAGGGTACAGTTGCTGTGAAACATGTAACCCCTACATGCATGCAAATTGGGTCCACAAGCTCCATTCAAGCTTACTAGCCATTGCAACCCTACCAACAAAGCAACAAAGGAATCTGAGGCAGAATCGAGATGTCCTACAACCACGGACGGGCTCAAGCTTGTGTGGGCCTGCGTCGTCGCAACCACTGGTTCAATGCCTCCTTGGGCACCCTCAGCCTGCCTGGGTTACTCAACAGCTGCTGCTGCTGCTGCTGGTCGTCCCCATCCCTGTCTCCATCCAGGGACTCTGCACCCACCCTGCCGTACGGCACAGCTTCACCTTCCGATGCCACTCTCGTTCTCACGGCCTGGACTGGGGGCACGGTTGGAGGGGTCGACAGGAGCAGCGGCGGCAGGTGGCGCTTTTCCGGCAGCACGTCCACCGCCGCTTCAAACCCCACACTGTCGTCTGTCAAGCCGGAAACCTTCAGTGATACCGGGCTCCAGCTGGGACCACTGGATGGCGACGCGGACGCGGACGCGGACGCGGATGACGAGGAGGAGGACGCCGACGTCAAGACCGGGAGGCCCAGCTCGTCCTGGAGGACGCGGATGACAGCCTCCCGCACCACAGAGTGTCCTTGCACTGCGCTGCGTCGGCCCGTGCCCGTGATGAGCACGAGGTCGCTGGCCACACCGTCCGCCTCCTCGCCTGCAGCTGCAGCAACGTGTGCACACATGCTATGACAACGAGCACAGCAAGAAAGAAACAGCACGGCAGCATTCCTGCATGCAGAGTCCGACTGGGACTCGCGGATCCCCATCTGCATGCACCCATGTAACTCGGGCATCTGATGCACGATGGCTGCTATCCTTCTCTCCTCCCAGAACAAGAGAGAAAAAAACCGACGAAAACGAAAACACACTGGGGGTGGGGATGAAAAGGAGAACAGCACATGCAGCACAAGCTCGCTTGCTCACTCACCAATTCTTTGCTGGAAGCGCTCGCGAAGGAGCCGCAGCACAGACAGCACCACCGTCCTTGCCTCTGTCTGCAGGCAGACGACAGACAACACCGTGAAGGCTCAGAGGGGACAGAACACCACTGCACCATTTCTTTTCCCCTCCCTCCACGTCCGTTACAGAGCTGTCAGTGTTGACCATGAAGATGGTTCACAAGAGTGGAAAAAACAACAGACAAACAAACTTGTGAGGAGAGCAAACGTCTGCCACTCACTGCGACACAAACCAGGTGGCAGCACACAAGAGGCTTGCCTCCTTGTCCTGAATGAGTAGCCAGCTTCCCCCATGTCTCTCTACTACACCTGTTTGTCATCCTATCCCTCGCATTCCCTCCCTCTGACAAACCAGCCCTCACCACCACCTCCATCACACACTCGTTCATTCCTCACCATCACACCCTCAGAATCCCCTCTCCCTTCCCCCAGATGCCCCTCCTCCCCTTCTCCTGCCTTGTCTCCTAACCAGCATCCCCCTAGTCCCAACGCCCTCTGTCATGGGCCGAAAAACATGTTGAAAAACACTGGCAAGCGCAAACCCAAGGTCAACCAGACGGCCCCAATGACAACCCCAACCCCCTCCCTTCTTTCCCGGCAACGTGACTCTTGCTATCCAACTCTCCGTCCTACCATCCACCTGGCGACCGAAACACACCACCCAACCGGGACAGCCGTGCGGTGTACGCCGCCCACAGTAAACTACACAGCATCCGCCCACCATAGACTAAATTCCTCTTGGGCGCTTCGATAGATTTTCCATCTCCTTCATCGACTCGAAAAAAACATAAAACGATCTTCACCGCTCCAACTTCCGTCTGACCCAACTTTTCGACCTGCCATCTATCTGGCCAGCCACCAAAACCACATCACCCACCCGGGACAGTCCGTGCAAGTCCACTGTCAGGAGTTCGTCCGCCCAACGACCGTCCCCCTTGCCGCTGCCGCTCCCTTCCTCTCCGTGGCTGTCGCCCAGCCCCACTCCCCTCCCGTGCACCCACTCCTCCTCCGTGTCGTAGTCCTCACTGTACTCGTCGTCTGAGTCCAGCCTCCGCCCTCGCGCATGCCTGGCCACCCTCGCAGCCAGCACACGCAGAAACTCCTCTGCCGACAGCGCTGACGCAGCTGCTGCTGACGCCAATGCCACTGCAGCTGCCTCTTCGGACTCCTCTCCCGGCAGTGATCGGATGCCGTCGGTCCCCAGTGCCACCGCGCGCCGTGCCTCCCGCCCTGCCCTTGCTGCTTCCGGCCCAGCTGTCGCTGTGTCCGGGAAATGCCCCGGCAAGAGCACAGACTCCTCGCGCTTTACGTCTTGGCTGGACGGCAAAGGCTGCAGGGGGAGAGGAGCAGATGGGGGCAGGCTCGCCAGCGCTGTGGCCTTGGCAGGCCTTGCGCGAGTTCCTGGGCGCGATGAAGGGAGGGAGGTCGACGACGCCAATGAGGGCTTGACAGGCGGCTTGTGGCGGTCGATGGCACCCTCCGCCCATCCCTCCAGCAGGCCCTTGAGGATGGAGTCGTTTGGCGCGTAGCTGCAGGGGAGCGCACGCGTTCACGTCGCACAAAAAAATTCCTACACCATGTATCATGTAACCACGTCAACAGGCAAGGATGGCCATGGCTTTGCCCACGGCAGCGACGATCATGGCACCAGCAAGGGCGGCAGAGGCCAGGGCGGAGACAGCGGTATGGGCAGCTGGTATGGAAGCACTCATCGATGCAGCTGTGGCCGGGGCGGCGGCTGCTGTAGCCGGCGGAGGTAGAAACGACAATGATGACCATGACAAAAAGAACAATTGTGACAGTCATTATGACCATGATGGTGAGGAGGAGGAGGAGGAGGAGGAGGAGGAGGAGTAGGAGGAACAGGTTTTAGATGTGCACTGAATTACCCTGCCTTTCTCATCTCGTCATACACCTCGAGAGCACGTATGGATCGTCTGGCTGCGGAAGTTCCTGCTGGC
>SZWC01013481.1:33551-47182 GCA_023375785.1 Penium margaritaceum | reverse complement strand
CAGCAGCAGCAGCAGCAGCAGCAGCAGCAGTAGCAGAGATGGAACACGGGCCAGAAAGCTTGTGAGCGAGAGGCGTCAGGGGTGCCGTGGGGCATGCGCGAACTCTCGCGACGTCCATTGCAGGGGTCCTGCTCGTCAGCCCCATCCTCGCGCTCGCCCACGGACACCTGGATAGCTGCTGCGGACAGTAACAGCAACCTGGATTAGGTCGCGAGCGGGTCTCCGGCGCTGTCAACAGTAGGGGCCACTCCCACACGTGCGCATGCGGAGCTGCTGGAGTCGAAACGACCCGGCTGGCGTGCACCACGCTTGAAGGAAATCCCATGAGGGCCACCACTGCCGCTTTGAATTCATAAAAACATCATCCACACACACCACGCCACCGCCGCCAACCCCTCCGCTGCCGCAACCGCTGGTCAGCGTAGAGTTGGCGGCAGCTGCGGCGATGCGCGCTGCAGCTGCTGCAGAAGCGCAGCAGGGTTGGCGAGCCGCCGCGTAGCAAGCAAGCAACCTTGAAGGGTGCGCCTCCGCCCTTCGATAACCACGAGAATTTTGTTCCTGATTTCAAGGTGCCGGTTTTCAGCGCGTTTCCAGCCTTCTCCGTCTGTGGCGGCTGCCTGCCAGGTCTCAGAGAAAGGCAGCGGGGGCGCCTGGCGCCACAACCGCCGACACTGCAAGGGCAGAGCACGGGGGAGAAGAGCAAGCCGAGCGCGCGCGGCACGTGAGCGGGAGGGAGGAGCAGCGACGCACGGCATGGGTGAGACCAGTCAGAGGATGAGCTTGCAGCGGCAAGATGACTGACGATACCGCCATGAGATCATGGTCGGAAACGGTGCCTTCGTGCCGCTCATGGCCGCAGCCCGGCAGCAGCAGCAGCACAAGCAGCAGCATCACCAGTCCGTGCTGGGCGCGACAGACGGACCAGCAAAGTTCGGCGGGGTGTGGTGGAAACTGGGGGCGTGAACCGGCGGTCTTATTGGCGGCTAGACTCCAAGTCGCCCTCATTTTCAGCCGACAGTCCTCAAGAAGCCCCCATTCTGAGGATAATAACTACCTTGCCCCCATTCACAAAAGCATCTACCGATATCTCACCTTATTTCCACGTCTTCCCTATCATTTTCATGAAATTTCTAGGTTGAGGTTTAGGGATATCAAAGTTGTTGAGGGCTTTGGAGTAACTCATCAACCATACAAAACAAAATCAAAACATAAACGGAACGGAAATTTGTAATTTTTACGTCCCTTATTTACAAGAAAACCTAATATCCGCGGATGGAAATGTTTTTCATTACGTTCCAGGCCCACCACACGACGAGTTCAGAATTTTGTTGTATCGTTCGTCAGAGGGCATTTTGGCCAACTGCCTTGACCTCCAGACTGTTCCATTCCAAAAGCTTCTGAAACCTTCGACCAACTTCCAGAAGGTTCTATAGAAGTGTTGCAAACTATATCGATGCTTCGATATTGTTCAGTCGACTTCTCGACGACGCTGGACTTTTAAGAACCCGCGCTTCGACATTCTCGAAGCCCCTCGACTTCTCGACAAAGCTTCTTGAAGGAGTCACTCAGGACGAGACCCCGAAAGAGTCGCTCAGCTCGAACGCCGAGGACCCAAAATAGGCCTCATTCTCATTCTTGGCATTATGTGCATGTGTTGGACTCACTCCACACTTAACATGGAAGTACACTTACTACTTGGTACAAATTATCCATTTGTTCCAGATCATTGAATCGACTTTTTTCTTGTATCTCATCCTTGTGGACCACCTACTTTCCGCTCTCTGGAACACTGGGTGTCATAGCGCAGTGGTGCTCGAGGGGCAATCAACACATGGACTACCTGGCACGGATCTTCTGTGCATTTCCATCGTTCAGAAGTTCATAAAATGCACGAAAACGGTAAACAAAGCTAACGCACACGACTGCTAGGAGCAGAGACCAGCGAAGATTCTGGCGATGGATGATCAGCAGCACGCGAACAACGATGCTCTCCAAGCAAACTAGACAACATCGACAACTTTCGCGGCAAATGGCATAGCATCGAATAACCCGACAGCCAACACAATGACGAACCCTTTAAGCTCGACGAACCCTTCCGCCCCCTCGCTGCCTGTCTGTTCGACATCTTCCACGATGGGAGACATTAGTCGACAAGATCAGGAGCCTCAATACCCATCTGCTCCAACTCAACGCGACGGTGGAGGAGCTTTCAAATTCCTGGGCGAGCGAAGCAGTTCTCAGCGAAAGAAATATTTTTTATTTTTTTAGCTAATCCCATATTCAACCAGCACTTCGTGAGCCATTCGATCCCACGAACTCGAAGGGACCGACGGTGAGGGTGTGACTGACGAGTTTGGAGGTGTACTCCGCTGCTATTGGGGGGTAGGTAACACGAAAAGAATAGACCTCGTGGCCTTGAATCTGCGTCGCAAGTCCTTGAGTTGGTGGTGTGATGTAAAGACCATCCAACGACAACAGGAGAAAGCGAAGCAAAATCAACGGCTCTCGCGACCGCTCTCACATCGTCAACAACAAGCATACTACCTCTCGAGAAGATTAATCCGACATGGCACAACTCTCTCAGGCCACCGAAAACGTGGAGGGACTTTGCATATGCTACTCTCGCTTGTTCCGGGAATTGAATGAGAAGTCTGACGAACAGTACAAAATGTAACGTCTATGTCTGCTGTCAAAAACATGTCAGAGTACATAGTTCTTCTGCGAAATCATCACCAGCATGGACCTTGCCTTTGACAAATTATGTTTTGACTACATCAACGGCCTCAAGCAATATCTTTGGCGAGGAATTGCCATTTTTAGCATCCATAGCAAGCTTCTGCGAATGATTGTAGGATCCGATCGCATTGACACCATCAATTATAACGCTTGGATGCACGAATCCAAGAGCTGGTGACCCCAAAGTTAGAGTTCTTATAATGGCGAAGGAAATTTGCAGTCGACGGAAACCTTGTCACCGATGGAGATTGATGATGTCGATCAATATGATTAACAATTGTGCTCGACTTGCGAGAAGTTGAGTCATATCTCGTGCGACTGCCGAAAGCGACAACATCATGCCAAATGGGGATGAAGTCACAGACGAAAGGGAGGAGTTGGGTAAGTGCAAAAGACAGGTGTAAACGACGAGGCTCCTGTCAAGTTGAGAAAATCTCTATCGAGAGATGGCCCATTGGAGCTACTCACATAGCCATACATGAGGATGTCGCTTATCAAGCATGGCGGGCGAGGGTCACATTCGTCATTCTATTTTAAAAGAAATGGATATTCCATATCAAGGTTTCCACTCGCGGGCATGCGACCTTCATAGTACGCGCTATGGGGGTATCATAGCATTTGGTCTCTTCTTGTTATTACCTTCCTGGCCCATCGTGCGTTGACCTTCGTCTTTTTTTGCCGATGGGGCGAGGGCATTATGACCACCTGCTCCGGCCTCCGGTCTTATGTCCCTAAAGGTTCTCACAACTTCGACCACTTTCTGCAATATGAGAAAGAAGCATGGTGAACTGAATTGATACTTCGATGTAGTTTGGTCGATTTCTCGAAGATGCTAGAATTTTATAGAGAGGCGCCTTGATATTCTTCAAACCCCCCAACTTCTCAGTGGAGCTTCTTAAAGCAGCCACTCACGACGCGACCTGGCACGCGTTGCTCGGCTTGAGCGCAGCGAGAAACTTCCTAGAACCTTCCTAACCACTTGCTGCAACACTAGGCTTCAGCACCAGGTCAGTGTGTGACAACAATCACAAGTCAGAGACAAAACTCCAAGGGCCTGGGTAGGGACACGTACAGAGTGTCAGGAAGTTCCAAAAGAATAAAACTGCAGAGAGAGATAACAAATGACAAGTCCACAACATAAATACCTGCCGTGGCGCACGATAGGTGTCGCATGCGGCAGTACAAGGTCTGTCCAAAAACCCGCCCAAAAGCACTATTTTGGCTGCAACTCTAAGCAGATTAATCAAAACGCTACACCGTCTGAACCTAGAGATGCAGATTCTCAAGTCAGACGCTACGACTGGTCACACGCATAAGTCCGGCACCGATCGGTGGACAGAAAATGCAAAACATGCAAATCAGGCACAAGAGTCAGTCCACCGAGAAAATTCTAACGTCTGGAAAAAAAACACAAAGCACCTCGGCAAGCACCCAGGGTGTCGCAGCAACTCTCTGGCATCTGCTAGTGGATGGAGCCACCACTCGTCGGTGCTCCGGTGCCAGCTGCGTCCGCATCAAGGATAGGCTGCAGAAACCCTGCACAAGGTCTGAGACAGCATCCACGATGCTGGGGCAGTCGTCGGTCAGCTCCGAGTGGGTGGTCCACCACTTGCCGACGCGTCGGTGTCTCCGGGGTCCGCATCCATGACCATGTCCTCGTGCTCTCATGTACCACTGCTCTCCTTGCCGTCGCTCGTGACAGGTGGAAGGCACACACACCAACATGTAGAGGACCCAACATATGCTTCGTTGATGCAGCCTGCGGGCTTCCACGCCCGCTGCTTAAGTCAGCTGCCCCCTCAGTTTGCTGCTCTAGAGTCTAAGTCTGGAAGCTCTGGGTTTGTTACTAAGAAACGCGCGCGCCAGAGTTAGCGCTAGAAAGCAGCTGAAAACTGATAGTAACTGATTAGGAATGAAGAATGAACAACAATGGGAGACCCCTCGAAGTTCTAGGCCCCCCCCCCACTAGTGTAAAAGTTGTTACTCAACTAACCAGCCAATTAGAAAATAGCTGTGGACCTATATTCTGGCTGGCAGGGTTTTCTTGGTGAGCCCTGCCAGACACCCGACAGCCCAAAACCCGGGCGTCGTCCGTTTTGCCTGAAAAATGGACCATATCATAATACTGACGCTGCAAACGCAGTCGTGCGGTCAGAATCATCTAGAAAAATAGTAGCAAAGAGTTATGGCTGCCCGAACCCAGGCAGTGCCTACAGTGGTCTGTGACGCCGAACAGGACCATGCAGCACGCAACTCGGATCCTAGGCAGAGCATGACAACGCAGACGCGACGTGACGCGCTGGACGCATGCAGACAGCAATTTGCGGTGGCGGTGACCGCCAGCGGCACGACTGCCGAGGAGGCCCGCCGATGGAGCTGAGCACATCGCCGAAGAGAGGAAGCTCCAGCGAACTGCGAGTAGACCTCCGCGTGCGTCGGCTCCACCGGATGACCCTCCATCAGCGTCGAGTCTCGCCGTCACTCATCTGCACGCCGATGTACACAAGCCGGGAGGACACAACAGAGCACTATGAGGGATGCACAAAAACCAACACTCCCCCATGACTCACAGGCGTAGAGTACATGGGCAGGCAGAGAAACGATCAACATCCTGACTCTCCCGAGGTACGCAGGGACGCAGGCAGAGACAAAGAGGACGACTCACGGACGCACGCTGACTGAAATCACAGCCTTCTTGAACAAGTCCCTCTTCAGTGCCTTGGTCAGGAAGTCAGCCAGCTGTCGTGCTGTCTCAACCCATACGATGCTGATGCTGCCGTCATGCAACGACGAACATACATAGTGATACTCAACATTGATGTGCTTTGTGCGTGTGTGATGCACACTGTCATTGTCGGCGATGGCCATGGCACTCTCATTGTTACAATGCAAGGTGATGGATGCGACAGACTGACGCAACTCGGACAGCAGACGACGCAACCACACACTCTCACACGCGCCTGAGCCAAGGGCCACGTACTCAGCCTCAGTAGTGCTGCGTGCAATGCACCCCTGCTTGCCACTGTGCCAAGACACAGCTCTGCCCCCGACCAGAAAAATCCAGCCAGTGCGACTCTTACCGTCTGGACTGCCGGCCCAGTCACTGTCGCTGTAGCGCACTACGACGACGGATGGCTGACGGCGAAAAATAAGACCTCGCCAAGGGATCAAGACGACATAGGGCAGTTCTCGTATCGCGGCCTCAAAGTGGAGGTGATGCGGCTCCTGAGAAAACTGGGCCAGGAGGTTGACGGCGAATGCGATGTCTGGATGTGTCGTCGTCGCCAGGAACATCAGTGACCCGATGACCCGCAGATACGTGGTCACATCAACTGGCCCCCCCACAACAGCTGGATCGTGACTTTTCAGCTTCACCTGGCCATCGGGTGACATGGGTGAGGATGTGCTAGGCACGAGGGGCAAGTCCTCGGCGAAGTGAGTGGACAAGGTCTACACATAGCCAGCCTGGTGGACGTGCAGGATGCCTTGGGAGCGATCATGCTCGAGCTCCATGCCCAAGAAGACTCGGGCAGACCAGAGATCCTTCATTTGGTAGGCAGCGTGCAGCAGGTCCTAGACGCGCTGGATGGGTGCCGCGTCCGGCGACGCAATGAGGAGATCGTCGACGTAGACCAGAACCGCTGCAAAGGTCTGACCTCGCGGGGTGACGAAAAGTGCGGGGTCAACGGTGCTACGCTGGAGGCCGCCACAGAGAAGCGTACTGCTGATCTCCTGGTTCCAGCACTGAGGCGACTACTTCAGGCCATAGAGGGCCTTCCGCAGCCGCCAAACTCTCCCAGTGCCGTCGTCGAAGCCCTGGGGGCTGCGTCATGTAGAGCTCCTCACCCTCTAGTGAGCCATGGAGAAATGTGTTGCTCACGTCCATCTGATGCAGCTCCCACCTGTGCTAGGAAACCAAGCTGAAGAGCGCCCGGCTAGTGGAGAACCGGCCAACTGGGGCAAAGATCTGGTCGTAATCGACCCCAGGGACCTGAGCGAACCCCTTTGCTGTGAGACGGGCCTTGTACTTGTCCAAGGACCCGTCAGGCTTCCACTTACGCCGAAAGACCCACTTGGCACCAATGGCCTTCCGACCTGGAGGGAGGTTGACGAGGTCATACATGTGGTGCTGTCGGATAGCAACGAGCTCCTCGGCACAGGCAGCATCCCAGTGTGCGGCCTCAGTGGAGGCTTGAGCCTCGCGTAGGGTAGAAGGGTCCTCTGGGCGCGTTGTGGACCGGACTGAGAGGGCGTGTGCATCACGAGCCCCGGGTGGGATGCGTGCGAGTGCAGCCACAGCAGCATGTTGATGCTCGTGATGAAGCATGGCATACCCCAGTTTAGAGCCCCGGTGAAGGTCTGCGATAATGGTAGAAGTGGTCAGGCCGAGAGCCTTTGTGCCAGGATCCCCACTCATGACCGTGGGAGTGGAGGAGACACGTGGAGCCACTGAGGGTCGAGGTGCCACGGGACGAGGAGTGACGGTCTGCGCGCTCACTGTCGGCCGAGGTCAGAGGCTGCTTCCTGGGCCATGTGTGTAGCGGGATCGGTTAAAATATGGTGCTGAGTCCGACGGGCCGACGGAGGCAGACGGGGCTACTGGTCAAGAGGAGCCAGCAAACACAAGAGGCGCTGCTAGGCCAGAGTGGCCAGCCGACACAACTGGGGCTGCCGGCCCGGAGGGGCAAGCGGACGCGACTAGGGCTGATGGCCCGGAGGGGCCAGCGGACGCGACTGGAGCCGTCGGCCCGAAGGGACCATCGGAAGCGACTGGGTCTGCTGGCTCGGAGGGGCCAGCGGACGTGACTGGGGCTGTCGGCCCAGAGGGGCCAGCGGACGTGACTGGGGCTGCCGACACGGAGGGGTCAGTGGACGCGACTGGGGCTCTCGGCCCGGAAGGGCCAGCGGACGCGACTTGGGCTGCCGGCCCGGAGGGGTTAGTAGACGCGACTGGAGCGACTGGCTCGGAGGGGCCAGCAGACGTAACTGGGGCTGCTCGCCCGAAGGGGCCAGCGGGCGCGACTGGGGTTGCGGCCCGGAGGGGCCAGTAGACGCGATTGGGGCAGCTGTCTCGGAGGGGCAAGCGGATGCGACTGGGGCTGCCGGCCGGGAGGGACAAAGTGATGTGTCACCCGGAAGCGACAGGACGGAGGACTGACTCACCACTCCCCCACGCGACGGGAGGGACACGGAGGAGCCGGAGCGGATAAGGTCGCGGGGAAACAGGTCCTCAAAGAAGAGGGCATCGCGAGACTCGACGATGTAGTGTCGGGATGGGTCCCGAAAGCGCCAGGCCTTTGACTGACGAGACACGCCGAGAAAGGTGCAGGGGCATCCGCGGGGGGCGAGCTTGCCACCCTTCTGTGGGGTGGGCAGCCAGACAACGGCTTCGCAGCCCCAGACGCGAGCCGGGCGGAGGTCAGCATGCCGACCGCACCAGTGCTGATAGGGCGTGGACTGGCGGGGAAGGGGACTGTGGGGAACCCGGTTCCAGACCCAGGTCATGTAGGCCATGGCTTCAAAATAGAAGCCATCGCAGAGACCGGACTCGACCCGCATGGTGCGGACGACGTCGGCCATGGTATAGTTCCACCGCTCCGAGACGCCGTTCTGGGCAGGTGTGTAGGGCGCAGACGTCTCATGGTGGATACCGCGGGAGGCGAGAAACATCGTGGCCCCACCCAGGTACTCGCCACCGTGATCGGAGCGAAAGCGGCGAAGGGGGCGGCCACACTCACGCTCCGCAAGGACAAGCCAGTCCTGAATGGTTCGGACGACATCGCTCTTATGCCGGAGGTAGAAGACCCAACGGTAGCCAGAGTAGTCATCCATAAGAGTGAGGACATAGCGGCCATGCTCAACGACTGACTCGGTGGGGAGAGGGCCCATGACGTCCGAGTGGACAAGGTCAAGGAGGGCGGACGCAAGGGAAGAAGATAGGGGGTACGTGGACCGGTGCATCTTCCCGTGAGCGCAGTCAATGCACTCAGTGGGGCACGGGAGAGGGAAAGTCTTCGGATCAAGGCCCTTGGCCGGCTGGGTGCGGAGCATGCTCTCTACTGTGGCAGAGTGAACGTGGCAAAGACGGCGGTGCAAGAGGCGGGTGTGCTGAGGAGAAAGCGTGCTGGTAACTAACATATGACCGGTCGCAGCCGACGGGGAGGAGACAGGAGGGGAGGAGGAGAGGTGGGGAATGTGCCACAAGTTGCCACAGGCCATGGCGTGCAGTACTACAAGACCCGACAGACGCAACGACACAGTGCCAACACCAAGTGAGTGCACAACGTCCATGTTCATGCGGTCAAGGGCAGTCACGGACAGAAGGCTGAGCTCGAGACCAGGGACAAAGAGAACATCGGTCAAAAAGACGTCACCGGCCGGACCACGGAAACGAACGACGCCTACCCCACGTACAGGCAACACCTGTCCGGAGCCCGTCCGGACACCGGAGACATCGTCGACGGGATCGAGTATACTGAAGGCCTCACGAGAGGCCGTCATGTGATGTGTGGCCCCAGAGTCGATGATCCAGTCTCAGCAGGGTCCTGGACAGGGGTCGCCAGATCAGTCACGGTCACATGGCAGCAAGCGAGGGATGTTGACACGATTGAAGGAGGCGCGAAACAAGATTTCCAGTCGTCAAGCCATGCAATGTCGTCAAGGAGTGGGATGGGGGAGATCACGGTAGACGACAAGACTGACGAGGGAAGGGGACACGACCGCAATTCAGTCTCAGTCATGCTAGGATGGGCCGGAGGGAAGGAGATGACGCAACTCGCACTTCCCTGGGGAGGAGGGCGAGGGAGGCCAAGCTGGAGCACGATGAACTGCTTCAGCTGACGCTCTTGGGATGACGGCCCAGGTGTAGAGACGGAATGCGGAGTGACGGCGCCGGAGCCCAAATTGTAGGAGGGCTGAGCCGGCGAAGGAAGCGAAGGTGCCGACGGCTGAGGGTAGTACTGCTGCGGGTAGTACTGCTGCGGTGCGGGTGTCTGCAGGACAGGCGGAGCTGTCAGAGTGGCAGAGCTGCTGGACGAGGTCGGAGTGGCAGGACCAGGAGCAGCGACGGCGGCAGAGGCAAGGCGGCGCTCCCGCTGGCTTCACATGGTGGCGATGACGCGGGCCTCGTTCGTCGAGAGAGGGCACGTGTACCACCCGTGCCTGGGCTGGCCACAGTTGTGGCAGACCGAGCCGCTACGGCTGGAACCGGTCGATGACTGCTGCTGCTGTTGTGATGGACCCTTGCCCTTCTTGTTCTGGCTTTTCTTCTTCTTCCCCGAGGGCGATGGGGTAGCTGCGACGGGGGAGGCTACGACCACGGAGGCAATGGCAGGGGCGACGACGGCAGGGGATGCAAGGGCCTCCGCGCGATGGAGCTGGGACTCCTGACAAGCTTCCTCAATGTGGAGGAAGAGCTCATATGCCCAGGGCATGAGAGTGCCCTGGGCCTCCATGGTCGAGAGTACGTCCTGAGGGTAGTGGACGAAGACGTCCACGTATGCGCTGGTGGCGCCGCGCTTGATGGTTAGGATTGCGGACAGAGGGGGCAAAGCAGATTTGCCGAGTCGACAGAGGATGTCCTCCGCCCGCTGTCAGTAGGTAGTGACCGTCTCGGTCTCCCCCATGTGCAGGGAGTTGAATTCTCGGAGCAGACGGCTGATCTCAGCGGCGCTGGATTGGCGATGGGGTCTGGTGAGGACGTGCCATGCGGCTGCACGGTCTGGGATGTTACCTGCGGTGAAGTCGCCGATGAAGGGCTCCAGGGCAAGGCGGGAAGCTGGGGGGGTGACTGGTTCAAGGGCGCGGACGGCACGACCAGCGTCATATAGATGATCGACCTGGGTGGAGTCGTAAGGGAGGGTGTAGTAGGCCCACAGACCCTCACCCTGCGCCCAGATCCGGAAGCTGTGCTCCGAGCTCCGGAACTGCTCGCCCGCCTGAAGCGGCGGCGGCGGTGTCTCAAAGTCCTTCTGCCTACGGCCGGCACCCAGAGTGGGGCCAAGGACGGAGGTCACTGTCTGCCGTTGGCGCTGAGTCTGCTGTTATGCTAGGTAGTACGTGGCGGCGGACAAAGCGGGGCTAGCGTGTCCTGGAGGGATGAACGACGACAGCGCGCTGGTGGCGGTGTGGGAGGTGACTGGCTGTAGCCCTGCAAGCTGCTGTGTCAAGGCGAGTTGTTGCTGAAGAGCAGCAAGTGGGTCAGGGTTGCCTCCAACGTTACCAGTGGGCTGCTGCTGCTGCTGTAGGGGCGGCGGCTGCTGTTGCTGCAGCGGCCGTGGCTGCTGCTGTATGGGCGGCGGCTGTTGTTGCTGCAACGGCAGTGGCTGCTACTGTAGAGGTGGCGGCTGTTGCTGCTACAACGGCAGCAGCTGCTACTGCTGAGGCTGCGGCGGCTGCTGTTGCTGCTGATTCGGCTACTGCTGGTGCGTTGGCGGCAGCTGCTATTGCCATGGCGGCGGCGGCTACTCCTGCTCCTGCGGCGGCGGCGGCTGATGCTGCTACAACGGCGGCGGGTACTGCTGTTGCTGTTGTTGCAGCAATCGTTGCAAGAAAGGAGGGGTAGGGATCCCCCCACCAGAGGAGGACCCCTCCTCGCTGGGACAACCAGCCATGTCTTAGTGTCCCTTTTCTTTGTCTTTGTGTTGCTGATGTGAGCAGGAAATTGGAGCAGTGGGGAGTCTACCCACCCCTTTGGCCTTCCCCCTTTCCCCTTTTCCCCCTCTTTTTTTTGTGTTGATGACATCAGCAGTGACGTCAGCAGTGACATTTGCAGAGGGGTGCTGACGTCAGCAGCGGCGGATGTTGGGGCCACCGATGCTGCTCTTGGTGCTGATGTTGCTGTAGCCGTTGCTACTGCTGCTGTTGCTGCTGTTGCTATTGCTGTTGCTGCTCTTGCTTGCTGCTGCTACTGCTGCTGCTGCAGCAGCTGCTGCTGTTGTTGCTATTGCTGCTGCTACTACTATTTGCTGCTACTGCTACTGCTGCGGTTGCTACAGCTGCTACTGCTGTTGCTGTTGTTGCTATAGTTGCAGCTGCAGCTGCTGTTGCTGCGAGCTACAGCAGCTGCTGTGGCTGCTACAGCTCGCTGCTGCTGTAGCTCGCTGCTGCTGCTAAGCGCTGTTGCAACTGCTGCGTGTTGCAGCAGCTGCTCGCTATAGTTGCGAGCTGCTGCAGCGAGCTGCGGAGGTGGGGGATATTTTTTCTTGCCTTTTTTTGTTTTTTTTTGTTTTTTTTTCCTTGTCACAGCGGGCAGCAGCTCGCTGTCTACTACGAGCAGCGGGCTGCTGCTTGCCTGGCAGCAACAAGCTGTTGCTCGCTGGTAGCAGCGGGCTGCTGGTCGTTGCTTGCTCGCTGCGAGCAGCGAGCAGCAGCAACCGCGGCTGGCAGCTACGAGCTGTTGCTCGCTGTTGCTGCTGCTACTGCTGCAGCTGGCCGCTGCTGCAACTCGCTGTAGTAGCTGCTGCATCCTGCTTCTGCTACTGCACGCTGCTGCAGCTGGTGCGTGCTGCGGCTGCTGCCTGCTGTCGCTGCGGGCTGCTGCCTGCTACCGCTACGGGCTGTTGTTGCGGGTTGTTGCTACAGCGGGCTGCTGCTGCAGCTGGCTACTACTGCTGCTGCTGCGCGCTACTGCTGCTGCTGCGCGCTACTGCTGCTGCTGCTGCTGGGAGCTGCTGCTGTTGCGGGCTGTTGCGAGCTGCTGCTTCTGCCTGCTGCTGCTGGTGGTGCCAGTCATTGCACCTGGGTGACGTTGCCGCTTGCGTCGTGGCCCACAGACGTCAGACGCCGCCTGCCGCTCACCTCCTCGCGTCACGCGTGGGGATCAGTGCTGCCGAATATATTTCGGCAGCATTTCCCCAGGCCCAGTGGCCTTGGGAAAAAATCTGACGCCGCCACCAGGAGGGTCAATGCTGCCGGAAAAAATCCGGCAGCATTTCCCCTGCACTGGCGCGTATGGGGGTCCGCCGGCGTTGTCTGGCACCTGTTCGCCAGTTTTCTGCTGTTGTTGCTACGCTCTTGCTCTGATACCAAAAAGGAAAGTATATGGAGCAGGTTGGGGCAGCAACGTTATTGATGCAGTGTGCGGGCTTCCACGCTCGTTGCTTAAGTCAGCTGCCCCCTCAGTTTTCTGCTCTAGAGTCTAAGTCTGGAAGCTCTGGGTTTGTTACTCAGAAATGTACGCGCCAGAGTTAGCGCCAGAAAGCAGCTGAAAACTGAAAGTAACTGGTTAGGAATGAAGAATGAGGAACAATGGGAGACCCCTCCAAGTTCTAGACCCCCCCCACTAGTGTAGAAGTTGTTACTCAACTAACCAGCCAATTAGAATATAGTTGTGAACCTTTTTTCTTGCTGGCAGGGTTTTCTCAGTGAGCCCTGCCAGACGCCTGACAGCCCAAAACCCGGGTGTCGTCTTTTTTGCCTGAAAACTGGACCATACCATAATACCGATGCTGTGAACGCAGTCGTGCGGTCAGAATCATCTAGAAAAACAGTAGCAAAGAGTTATGGCTGCCCAAACCCAGGCAGTGCCTACGGTGGTCTGTGACGCCGAACAGGACCATGCAGCACGCAACACGGACCATAGGCAGAGCATGACGAAGCAGACACGACGTGACGCGCTGGACGCATGCAGACAGCAATTTGCGGTGGCGGTGACCGCTGGCGGCACGACTGTCGAGGAGGCCTGCCGATGGAGCTGAGCACATCGCCGGATAGAGGAGGCTCCAGTGAACTACGAGTAGACCTCCGCGTGCGTCGGCTCCACCGGATGACGCTCCATCAGCGTCGAGTCTCGCCGTCAGTCATCTGCACGCCGATGTACACAAGCCGGGAGGACACAACAGAGCACAATGAGGGATGCGCAAAAACCAATAGGAAGCCACACACACAAACATGCA
>SZWC01013480.1:53673-64618 GCA_023375785.1 Penium margaritaceum | reverse complement strand
ATAACAAATGACAGGTCCACAGCATAAATAGCCGCCGTGGCTCACGGCGGGTGGCGCACACGGCGGTGCCTGTCAAACCTGAACCGGCCCAAAACCACTGTTTTGGCCATAATTCTGCGCACAAGCGTCCAAACGGAGCGCCGTCTGATCCTACGGATGCACGACAAAAAGACAGACACAACGACTGGTCACACGCCTACGTCCAGGAACAGCCGGAGAGTGTAAGAAAACAAACATGTAAATCAGCCTGGCAGGGCTGTCCACCGAGAAAATCCTGAAGACCTCCAAACGTAGTCCGTGGGCTGTGGGAGCCCTCTGGTACGCTGGGTAGGCTGCCAGGCTGCCTCCAGCGGGTGGAGCATCACCTCAGGGAACTCTGTCTCCAGCTGGGTCCGCCTCAAGGATCTGCACGAGCATGGACACGGCCGAGTGGTCACAACCAACTGTACAACTGTGTATGATTGACAACATCACAACAAACTCTATACATGACCGCTGCACACAAAAAACCTCCAAGACTAGCCTGCGTTCAGCACGTGCAGCCAGCTCGCGTGGAGCTAAAAACCTTATGCGGAGATTGTATGGACATTTGTCCATGATATGGAAAAAGCATTGTACAATCTAAACATGGTGAAAGAAGCGCAACGTCATGGGTCTGTTAACGAAAACATAGACATGTCATGTTTCTTTCATGTTAGGGTTGACCCTCCACGACCGTTTCCAAACTGTGTCGCGCACTGGATCTGTCCAGTTTCTTTGTTGACAAATACAGTGCACGATTGGTTCTTAAACCCTTGGTACACCTGGCAGAGTTCACAGAAATCATAATAATAAGAAAAAAAACGAAAAACAGAAAACAAAAAAAGAAAACGAGAATTACAGTATGGTACGAGATTCTCGTCCCGATCTCGCATGAAACATGACGTGTCTCATTCTCGTCTCGTCTCGCCTCATCTCGTCTTGCGCAAGACAAGTCGAGATTGTCTCTGAGAAGATGCGTAGAAGTTTTCTAGCGATACAGCCGCTGACTAGGCATCAGTGCCTGGTCAGACAATACGATAGTCACAAGTCGTGCACACAACGGCAAGGGTCTGGCTAGGAGACACAAGGCAAAGTGTCAGAATGCTTCAATAACATTTGCAGAGAGAAATGACAAATGACAGGTCCATGGCATAAGTACCTACCGCGGCGCACGACAGGTGTTGCACGCAGCAGTGAAAGATCTGTCCTAAAACTGGCCCAAAACCACTGTTTTGGCCGTAACTCTACATAGACATATCAGAACACTACGCCGTCCAAACCTGGACGTGCAGAATCAAAAGCCGAATGCTACGACTGGTCACATGCATGCATCCGGCATCAATCGGTGGACACACAATACAAAAACATGCAAATCGGGCCCACGGCCAATCCACCGATAAACTCCTGTGTGTTGCCGAAAAAACTGCAAGAGGTCCCGGGTAGCTTCCACAGCTCTGGAACGGTCATCAGTCAGCTCCAGGATGGTAGTCCGTGAGATGATGCGTGGAAGCTTCCTAGCGACACAGCCTCTGACTGGGCGTCAGTGCCTGGTCAGACGGTGACGACAGCCACAAGTTGTGCACGCACAGGCGAGGGCTTGGCTAGGAGACACAAGGAAAAGTGTCAGAATGCTTCAATAGCATTTGCAGAGAGAGATGACAAATGACAGGTCCATGGCATAAGTACCTGCCATAGCGCACAGCGGGTGTCGCACGCGGCAGTGCAAGGTCTGTTCTAAAACTGGCCCAAAACCACTGTTTTGGCCGTAACTCTGCGCACATATGTCAGAACGCTATGCCGTCTGAACCTAGACGTGAATAATCACAAACCAGAAGCTACGACTGGTTAGATGCATGCATCCGACATCAAACGATGGACACACAATGCAAAAACGTGCAAATCAGGCCCACGGCCAGTCCACCGATAAAGTCCTGTGTGCTGCAGAAAAACTGCAAGAGGTCCCGGGTAGCGTCCAGAGCTCTGGAACGGTCTTCGGTCAGCTCCAAGCTGGTAGTCGGCCGCCAGATGATGCACCGGTACCACCAGGGTCCGCATCAGGGATCTGCACGAGTATGGACACGGCCGAGTGGTCACAGTAAATTGTACAGGTCAACAGGAACGTCACAAATCACAACACTCCCCCATGACCCGATGGTACGCATGTCCATACACGTGCTGCAGTGAGACGAACATGACAACGAGTGCAACGACAGATGTGACACGGACACAGACACCACCCCACACTCAACCACTCTCAGGCAAGGGGCAAAGTCCGAAAGAACAAATGGCCACCAAGAACTTTCCGCGTGACAGTGCCTTCGTCAAGAATTCACCACATTGCATGTCTTTGCCAACCCAAATGACAGAGATCACGTGTCGCTCCACCAAATCACACACAAAGTGATGCTCAACTGCAAAGTGGAGGGAGCTCGAACGGGCACATGAGCGTGGCGAGGGGTGCTCGCAGGCGCAGACTCCCCCATCCGGCGAGAAACCTCACACGTAGGAATGTGTGTGACAGACAGCGCCATAATCGATGTCAGATCACGGTAGGTGAGGGACTCCAAGAAGAGCGAGTCACGGGACTCAACAATGCGACAACAAGCAGGGTCCCAAAAGTGCAAGGCCTTCGACCGCGGGGAGATGCCGACGAAGGCACACAAGCGGCCCCCCAGTGAGACCTTGGACACCTGCTGGTCCTCGGTGTACCACACAGAAGCCAAGGATCCCCAGACGCGAGCGAGGCGTAGGTCAGCACATTAACAGAACCAAAGCTCATACGATGTAATGTGGTCCGGAAGGGGACCGTGCGGGAGGCGGTTCCAGACCCAAGTCATGTAGGCCAAGCCCTCAAAAGCGAAGGGCTCCGGGAGACCGCATTCAGACCACATAGCGCAAATCACATCCTCCATGGTGCGGCTCCAACACTCAGAAACACCATTCTGCTGAGGAGTAGCAGGAGCAGAGACCTGGTGAAAAATCCCGTGCTCAGCAAAGACGTTATCCATCTCGCCTAGAAACTCGCCACCACAATCCGAGCGGAAGGTGTGTGGCCGGACTGACGCTCAGCCATCACTAGCCAGAGGCAAACCGTGAGAGCGGCGTAACTCTTCTTGTGCAGGCTGTAGACCCATCGCATACGGGTGAAGTCATCAGTCAGGGTCAGGACGTATCGACCCCGATCGGACAAAGACTCGACAGGAAGAGGACCAAGGAGGTCCAAATGGACTAACTCGAGAGGGCGAAGGGCGCGAGAGCGGGAGCCAGGATAAGTGCAGCGATGCATCTTACCCTGGGTACAGAAGAGGCAGTTGGTGTTGGGCGGCTTCTCGAAAGAAGCCGCATCAAGACTGAGAGCGGGCTGTGTCCAAGTGAGCTTCCACACAGTGTTGGAGCCCACATGACATAGACATCGATGAAGCAATCGCTAATGATCAGGAGACAGGACACCAGTGACAAAAACACGAGCTGAAGGGGGGGAGGAGCAAGGAGCGAAAGTCCGGGAGACACGATACAGATCATCCACAACAGAGGCACGGAGAACAATGCTGCAAGTGTCAACAATAGTCACAGTCGCAGACTCGGCAGTGTGCTCCACAGAGAGTCCTATCGGTGTGCAAGCCCGGACAGAAAGCAAACTGAGCTCAAGGTTAGGCACAAACAGTACCTCGGAGAGATACAAGGGGCCAAAAGGACCATCAAAATGCACGACCCCAACACCCTGGACTGGCAAGGACTGACCAGAGCCTGTGTGGATGGAACGGACAGACGCAACAGGGCCGAGAACAACGAAATCACTACGACGACACGTCATGTGATGAGTGGCACCTGAATCGATGATCCAAGTGCCACCGAAATCACGACTGGAGGACGTCACTATACAACGGGCAATGGAACACTCGGCCTCGGACAGACGCTGGGCAGCAGGTGGGGAGGAACGATGAATGGCACAACGGTGAGACTCATGAATCCAATCTGTACAGGCAGGCCCATCATCATCACATGCCGACTGTGCCCCCCCACACGAGTCATCCCGGGTCACAAGAACAAACGGACAGAAAGTCTATGAACTACCAAGCTGTGACAACACACTCACATCTCCTTGAAAGTGGAGTGACAGAAGGTGGCGGAGCTCGGTGATGGTGCGGTCACGTGGGTCGGGGTCGCCGCTGGTCGCTGGTGAAGAAGCGGGATCTGCTACGGTCGTGGTCGCCACGCGTCAGAGGATGTGCTGCTCGATGTAGACCGGAGTGCGTGCGTAGCCTGGAACCCGCGGGTAATCCATGCCCAGTCGAGCGGCTGTTGGCACTCGGTGTAGCGATGGACGCCGCCACAGTTGTAGTAGTGAACAGAGCGTCCACCGCTACTGCCCGATGACGGCTGCTACTGCGGCTGCTGCTGGCGCGAGCCGCGCTTTTGTCACCCCTTCTTCCCTTGTGCTGCTGTCGCGACACCCTGTGTCTGAGTCGGTGTAATCGGGGTGGAAGGGGAGGAGGATGACGAGGCGGAGGATGGCGAAGGGGTCTGCAGGAGGGGCGTTGGTGGTGATGCAACAACTGCTATAGCAATGGAAGTCTCCTAATGAGCCACGGCTGCCTCACGGGCTAAAGTCACCTGGAGGAAAAGTGGGTGTGCCCAAGGAAGAAGGTGTAGTGAGGCCGGGAAAGGCTCGAGCACTACGTCGCTGTACCGTGTGAAGATGTCGATGTGCTCAAGGCGAACCCCGAGCATGATCGTGCGGAGCGCCCATTGTTGTGTACCTCCTGAAGTCCCAAGGCGTGTGTAGATGCGCATAGTGCGTCACCAGTAGTCTGCTGCAGGCTCGGTAGGCCCCCAACGAAGGGAGTGAAAGGCATGGATGTGTGCAGCGTGGGTGGCGTGCGTCTTCGCAGCTAGCAGGGACAACGGTAGGTCCCAGTCCCCGCGTGGATCAGCGCCACTGCCTGTGCCCGCCTCGCCAAGGAACGGGCGGAAGTCAATGACGGTCTCGCGTGGCATGGCATAGAGGAGTCCGCGTATCGCCCTAGCCACTGTCAGCACCTGAGCTCGGTCTGTAGTCTGATGCAGACAGTGATAGTAGGGCCACACGCCCTCTGAAGTGGCCTAGGCCTGAAAGAGGATCTCACAGCAGGCAAAGCCGTCCTTGCTGACATACCGAGGGGGGCGGCGTCTCGAAGTCCTTGGGTTGCCGCCCCGTAGGGAGGGCAACCACAAGCTTGGAGGGACGAGAGATGGGAAAGACGCAAAGAAGAGGGAAGTCGTTGGGGTCGACGTCAGGCTACGATCGAGGCTCCGGAAAGTGGGATGTGTGTGGGGGCCGAGAGCTCGTCTGAAGCTAGCGGATACGCTCCTGGAGCATACGAATCTCGCGCTCAGGGGAGTCGCCCTTCATGCCTGGCATGTCTGGATCCTCGTCCCAAGGCTCAGGAAGTGGCTGGTCGGCTCCAACTCCTGTCTCCGGTGTAAGAGCTGACTGTTCTCTAGAGGGTGCGATCCCTGCCGCTCCCTCAGAAGTCTGTTGCGGAGTCATGGAATGACCTCGAAGGAGCTCGGTGAGTGTACAGATGGCGTCAGTCTACTCCTGCTGCAGTCGATGCATCTCGTCCTGCTGGCTCCGCAAGTCCTCAATGTCCTGCAAACGTGGGCTCATGACCCTTGAGGAGGAAGAAGAGGGATCTAGCACCCCTTTTCCCTTCTCATCGGACAGAGCCATGGTGCCGCTCATTATGGGCCGAGACGTCAAAGTGGTCAAATTGCAGAACTATGAGTGTTTCTCGAGGGTTTGAAACACTGGCAACTTTTGACCCTCAGACCAAAAACTTCACTGAGGCAGGTGCTGAGGTCAACAAAAATTTGCTGACGTCAGCAAAAACTTGCTGACGTCAGTAAAACCTGATGATGTCAGCCAGTCGAAATGCTGGCAACAGCTCGCCTTTTTTTTTGTTGTCAACCCTCGCGACTGTTGCGCGAGCTGGCAGCCGCTCCGTAGCAGCCGCGTGGAAGCTACACGGAAGCTGCGTAGCAGCTTCCGCTCGGTTGCTGCTGCTGTTGCGTCGTCAGCTGCAGCAGCAGCGGCGCAGCTTCGTGTGGAGCAGCCGCCTGGTCGCTACGCACGCGGCTGTGGCAGCAGCCGCGTGTTGCTGCTGTTGCTGTTGCCCGCTGTGGCTGCTGCACGTTGCTGCAGCCGCCGCGCGCTGCTCCCGCTACTACTGTTGTGCTGCTGCTTCTGTGGCTGCTATTGCTGCGCCGCTACTGTTGCGTTGCTGTTGTGCCACTGCCGCCGCCGCTGTTGCTTTCGCCGCTGCTGCTGCTGCCGTTGCTGCTGTGCTGCTTTTGTGCTTCTGCCGCCGCACGCTGCTGTTGTGGTGCTGCCGCCGGGCGCTGCTACCGCTGCTGCTGCTGCCGCTGCTGTTGTGCTACTACTCTACTGCACTGCTTCTGCTGCTGCTGGATGCGGCTGGCGATTGTAGTCTCACGTGGTGATGGTGAGCGACGTCAACACCGCTCGGCTGTTGTCGACGGGTCCCTGTGGATCTGCTGCAGCTGTAGCTCTCACTACTGCTGCTATGCTGCGTCTCTGCTGCGCAACTCGGTGAGAATTGTCTCACCGCTCTGATACTATGAGATGATGGGTGGAAGCTTCCTAGCGACACAGCCGCTTAGTGGGCGTCAGTGCCTGGTCACACGAAGTCGACAGTCACAAGTCGTGCATGCACCTGCAAGGGTCTGGCTAGGAGACACAAGGCAAAGTGACAGAATGCTTCAATAGCATTTGCAGAGAGAGATGACAAATGACAGGTCCATGGCATAAGTACCTGCCGCGGCGCACAGCGGGTGTCGCACGCGGCAGTGCAAGGTCTGTCCTAAAACCGGCCCAAAACCACTGTTTTGGCCGTAACTCTGCACACACATGTCACACTGCTACGCCGTCTGAACCTAGACGTGCAGAATCACAAACCAAACGCTACGACTGGTCACATGCATGCATTCGGCATCAAACGGTGGATACACAATGCAAAAATATGCAAATCAGGCCCACGGCCAGTCCACCGATGAAGTCTTGCGTGCTGCAGAAAAACTGCAAGAGGTCCCGGGTAGCTCGGGAGCGGTTGTCGGTCAGCTCCAAGCTGGTAGTCCGCCACCAGATGACGCACCGGTACCACTAGGGTCCGCATCAGGGATCTACACGAGTATGGACACGACCGAGTGGTCACAGTAAACTGTACAAGTCAACAGGAACGTCACAAATCACAACAGTCCGCCACCAGATAACGCGCCGGTGCCTCCATGGTCCGCATCAGGAATCTGCACGAGTATGGACACGGCGGAGTGGTCACAGTAAACTATATAGGTCGATAGGAACGTCACAAATCACAACACTTTCCCATGACCCGATGGTACGCATGTCCATACACGTGCAGCACTGAGATGAGTACAAAACCTTGTTCAACGACAAATGTGACACGGACACGGACACACCCCACACTCAACCACTCTCATGCAAGGGACAAAGTCCAATAGAACGAATGGTCACCAGGAACTTTCCGCGTGCTAGTGCCTTCGTCAAGAAGTCAGCACGCTGCATGTTAGTGCCAAGCCAAATGACGGCGATCACGTGTCGCTCCACCCGATCACGCATGAAGCGGTGCTTTACCGCAATGTGCTTCGTGCAAGCATGAAAGACACCAGAGTTCTCTTCAATGGCAAGACACTCTGGTTGTCGCAACAAAGCACAATGGCGGGTACTGACTAGCCAAGCTCATGGAACAGGCGCTTCAGCCATACCACCTTAGCAGCCCCTACATACAGAGAAACATACTCTGCGTCCGACGAGCTACGTGCAATGCAGCCCTACTTCTTGTTGCGCCAGGACATAGGGGTACAACCAAGTAGGAACACATAACTGGTGCGACTACGTCCATCTAGGCTCCAGGCCAATTTGCTGTCAGTGTAGCCGTCAAGGACCGCCAAACACTGCCGGCGAAAGCAGAGTCCAAGGTATGCTGTGGAGACCACGTACCGCACCACTTGCACAGTTGTGTGAAGGGCTCTAGCGTGTGGAGCCTGTGAAAACTGGACAAGGAGGTGGACGGCAAATGCAATGTCAGGATGTGTGGTATTGGCCAGGTACACAAGAGATCCAATGAGACGGAGGTACAAGGTTACATCCACTGTCTCCCCCAGTTGTGTGTGATCATCAACCTTCAAGGCATCCTGCTTGTCAAGTGTAAGAGGTGTGGAAGCCGTGGGCACTGCACCGAGAAGGTCGCTGAAGCGCTCCCCAACAACACGTGCGTATCGGGCCTGATGCACTAGTAGAGTACGACGTCTGCGGTCTCGCACAATCTCCATGCCGAGAAACATCGCTGTAGGACCAAGGTCCTTCATCCTGAAGGCAGTCTGGAGGACATCCTTAGCCTCCTTCACGGCCTCTAATGAAGGAGACGCGATGAGAATTTCATCCACTTAGACCAGGATGGTGGTGAATTGCTCAGGCGTCCGTCCGATGAAGAGAGAAGGATCTACCTCATTCTGTACATATTCCGCACGAGTCAGGGTGCCAATGATCTCCTGGTTCCAACACCAAGGAGACTGCTTGAGGCCGTACAAGAACTTGCGCAAGCGCCAGACTTTGTCACTGTCCTCAAAGCCGGGTGGTTGAGCCACGTAAATCTCCTCATCCAGAGAGCCATGGAGGAACGCATTGTTCACATCCATCTGGTGCAGTTCCCAGTCATGCTAAGCCACTACACCGAACAAAGCTCGAGCTGAGCTCATGCGGCCGACAAGGGCAAAGGTGTCAGTGTAGTCGATGCCCTCAATCTGAGAGTACCCCTTGACGACCAAGCAAGCCTTGTGGCGTTCCAGTGAGCCATCCGGTTCACCTTCTTGCAAAAGACCCACTTGACCTGAATAGCCTTCCTCCCAGGTGGAAGGTCAACATGCTCATAAACTCTGTGCTCTCGGATGGTGCGGAGCTCATCCTCGCAAGCAGCACGCCAAGCGTCAGCATCCTGTGACAAGAGAGCTTCCCTCAATGTGCCCGGGTTAGGCGCCATAGAGGGAGAGCTCTGCTTGGCAAGAGCGCATGACTCAGTGGTGGGTATGACGACCACAAGATTGGCTGTTGCATCACAAGCGATATGAAACTCGCGAGTGACGAGGTCGTGCCCTACGGGACACACTGCATGTACCTCTGCATTCTCTGTGCGGACACTCAGGCCTAGGGCCTTTGTGCCGGGATCACCACTCACGATGTTGCGAGTTGAGCGCTTGGGTGCGGGACCAGACACTTGTTGAGCTTTGGAGCCAATGGTCGAAGGCGACCGCGAGGCTCACGGGAGTAACCCAGGTTTGAGGGGCACACCTCAGGCCCAGGAACGGGCATAATCGCAGCTGGGGAGGGCTGAGGCAAGGGTGCTGGTAATGCCATGCAACGAGATGATGGTGTGGGAGACACGGAGCTCGGTGTGACAGTAGGAGCAGGTGAGGAAGGTCCACGCACAGAGACGGGAGTGTCGGCGCAAACAGGTATGGTCACACGAGTACGCACAAGTACAAAATCATGGGTACCTCTAGGGCGTGAAGGGGTAGGGGTAGAAGCCGGCGGTGCTGGGGAGATCTCTAGACCGACAGTAATGATTGTTGGGTGATCAAGCACCGAGGAAGTGGAGGGAGCTCAAAAATACACATCAGCCTGGCGATCAGTGCTCGCAGGCGTAGACTCCCCCATCCGTCGAGAAACCTCACACGTGGAAACATGTGTGACAGATAGCGACGTGATTGAAGTCAGATCATGGTAGGTGAGGAACTCAAAGAAGAGCGCGTCATGGGACTCAACAATGCGACGACATGTAGGGTTCCAAAAATGGCATGCCTTCGACCACGGGGATATGCCGACAAAGGCGCACAAGCAACACCGCGGTGAGACCTTGGACCACTGCTGGTTCTCAATGTACCACACTGAAGCCAAGAATCTCCAGACGCGAGCGAGATGCAAGTCAGCGCGGTGGCCGAACCAGAGCTCATAGGGTGTGACGCGGTCTCGAAGAGGACTGTGCAGGAGGCAGTTCTAGACCCAAGTCATGTAGGCGAAGTCTTCAAGAGCGAAGGACTTCGGAAGACCGCACTCAAACTGCATAGCGCAAACCGCATCCTCCATGGTGCGGTTCTAGTGCTCAGAAACCCCGTTCTTCTGAGGAGTACCAGGAGCTGAGACCTGGTGAAAAATCCCGTGCTCGGCAAAGAAGCTGTCCATCTCGCCAAGGAACTCAACACCGCGATCCGAGCAGAAGGTGTGCAGCGTGTGGCGAGACTGACGCTCAGCCATCACTAGCCAGAGGCGAACCGCAAGAGCGGCGTCACTCTTGTCAGGGTCAGGACGTATCGGCCCCAATCGGACAAAGACTCGACAGGTAAGGGACCAAGAAGGTCCGAGTGAACTAACTCAAGAGGGCAAAGAGCGCATGAACGGGAGTTAGAATAGGTGCAATGATGCATCTTGCCCTGAGAACAAAAGAGGCAGTCGGTCTTGGGCGGCTTCTCAGAGTTATGGTTAATCATCCCACTTTTATACACTTCATAACCTATGTATACTAGTCCTCTAACATCATCACTTCCTAGAAGTTTACTCGCATGTATTCACTTGTCACATCACTTTTTTCTCAGTGTATTATGTTCTAGGATCATCATTATTTTCATGTTGTTTAGGATAGAATATGATATGGTACTGATTTCAAACAAAACTTGTTTCATCTTTTTCAGGCATATTTGTGGATGCCAAAGTCATCTTGGTTATATGTGTGATACCTAGAATTCGTCCATTGCGTACCGAGGCATACATGACGAATAATTTTAGACTTTCGGACAACTATCGTCGTTTCTCAATGTTCGAGAGGGCCGTCACCGTTATTCGCCCCCCCCC
>SZWC01013478.1:65311-77811 GCA_023375785.1 Penium margaritaceum | reverse complement strand
ATGCCAGCTTTCACATGTGCGAGTTTCGAGTTGTCGGAAGCTGCTGACATGATACTTCGAAAATGGCCGTATCTGTAACAGTGCCGTGAGACGTTGGTCGTATGCGTAAGACTCTCCTCGTCACAGTAAAGTAGCAGTGTAGACAAGAAAGAAGTTAGCTAGATATGTAAGCCGACTTCCGAAGTAGGTTGAATTTGTAGGAGGTTGAGGTCAGTTGGCTATAGACATAAGAGAATAAAAAAACATGGCAAGATCGGTAAAATGACCCTTGGTCACCTTTTCCCAGCTGCGGCCTAGGAGTCCACAAATTGTTGACCGCCAGGCAACGACAACTTTGCGAGGTACCCCGCTTTCCTCACTCACGACTGCCATGTACCCCATCTTTAAAAAATGGGTACCGATCCTCCCTGTGTTTCAGATTTGCATCACCATAAGCCCCGCCTTCAGAATTTGGGTCTTCATCTGCCCCGCATGGTGACACCACTGCTCCATACATCTTGTAGGGTACCTTTTTATGTCCATTTCTACGCGGCAACAGATTATCGATTTTTTTTCATGTGCGCATGGATGTGTTTATTGAGTAATGTTTGTGAGGTCAATTTTTGTAGTTGTCAAAGTGAACGGTTCCTGAGCATCAATGTTGTGGGTCCAACTGCAAGGGGGGTGGGGAAGTTCGGGTGGGGGGGGGGGGGGGGGGGGGGTATGAACTTTTGCAAAGTTCAACGTTGGTTGAAAGCGACGAATCTGCCACTTCAACCGGAATGGGTTTGTCATGACCACATTCGTGACAAATTGCAGTATGTTTGGCACATAACCTGAATAATAAGGCCCTATTTTGGTCGTATCAACTCGTTATTCAAAATGAGTGATTACATATTATGTACCCCGTCTGTATTCGTCATAACCCATGGATTGTCTATACCTTAACGTAAGTTGTCCGACCGACGGGGCGAATGATGAGTTCAAAGCGACAGGCGGGGTACATGGTGACCAACATTCTTAAGTTGGGATGGATGGCGACCCAATTTTTTAGGTATAGGCGGATTAAGAACTATTTCTTAAAGTCGGGGTGAATGACGCTAATTCTTTAGAAAGACAGGGTACGTAAGGTATTTCCTCGCCTAGCAATCATCATTATCGCCCGTCAGAAGACTGGTGCAGCCGGCTAGGTCCGGAGCGTCTCTTCTTGAACATGGACGCACATTGAGGTTCCAACCATCGATGTTCGCACTTGATTGATGGAGACGGGAACTGTTGGGCCGATTCCATTGAGTCATCCCGTGTTTTGTATGGGGACCGTTAGGATTGTTGGAGGAAGGAAGCCGAAAGCTTATCTGGGCGGATCGACGTGGAGCCCCGAGCCACACAACCTAGGGTGTGTTTGGCCTCGTAAAAAGCCCAGGCGGATCCGTCTTGGCCAATACGATTCCTACTCCAGAGACGAAGAACCAAGCCGCCTAGGTTAGGCTGCTGACGTGGAACAGAACATGATTGGAGCCTTTGAGCGAAATCCCCATCGATGCCTATTGTCGTTGCGTGCCAAGTATGAATTCGTGTTGCACTTTAGTGTATCCGTGAATCTGCATCCTGGAGTCGACCGGGGTAAAACGCACCCCTAGACAACTATAAGGCAAAAACCACGCAGACATGAACTTTAGGTTTTTGCGCATCCTCATTGTGCTCTGTTGTGTCGTCCAAGCTTGTGTACATCGGCATGCAGATGAGAGACGGCGAGACTGGAAGCTACTAGAGTGTCGTCCGGTGGAGCCGACGCACGCTCAGGCCTGCTCGCAGTTTGATGGAGCCTCCTCTCTGTGGCGACGTGCTCAGCTCCATCGGCAGACCTCCTCGACGATCGGGCCACCGGCGGTCACTGCCACCACAGATGATGTGGGCATGTGTCAAGCGCTTGGTTTGACTCTACCATTGCATCTACAACGTCATGCTCTCCCTAGGGTCCATGTCTTCATGTTGCGCGGCACTATTTGGCATCATGGACCATAGTAGGCACTACCTAGGTTCAGGCAGCCATAACTCTTTGCTGCTATTTTTCTTGCTATTTCTGACCGCACGACTGCGTTCACACTGTTGGTGTTTTGGTATGGTCCAGTTTTCAGGCAAAACCAACAACACTCCTGAGCCATCCTCTCCAACCATTGCTCAGCCATTGTGGTGTTGACGGATGTGTCAACCAAGGGGAGTGTTGGTGTGTGTGTCTTCCACCTATCACGAGCCATGGCCGTGGCATCTACGGATGCACCCCGAGCTGATCGTGAGCGGGGGCCGTATTGGAGATAGTGACGACCCGACAAGACTCTAGATCGTCCACAAACTTACCCAGCAGCAAGGACATGATAGGAGTGACGCAGATGATGAGTCTCTACAGCCAGGCTGGCTGGTCTGTTGTTGGAATTTTCTCGCTAGTCGGGACCAACGCACCCGTTGGTCTGTACCGGTGCGATGAGGAGACCTGTGACTTTGGTGTGCTTCCTGTCGTGGAAAGCACACGGTGACGTCTCGTAACTGCACTCGTACATTTATGGTTGCTCTCAATGTAGAGTGCTCTAGAATGTTCTCGGTGGACAGGCCATTTTAGCCAATTTCCTTGTTTTTCGTGCTATTCATGTCTAGATGATGCGAACCCACCTTACGTGGGTCTATTGCGTAGAGCTCATCATTCTGCACATTATGGTCAAAATGATTCTGACACCTGAACAGTGAGTTACGGCCAAAAGTGTGGTTTTACGCCACTTTGAGCAAGTACGAAAACTGCCACCGCCCCTAGCAATCCTTCTGGTTAGGAGCTTTTTATGCTGACCGTTGCTCAGTCGTCACTCTCTGTGCAATTGTATTCATTTTGAGCTTCTTGACACTCTGTATGTGTCCCTACCCAGACCCTTGCAATTTTGTGCGTGACTTGTGGCTATCATCACCCACTGACTTGGCCCTGACGCTTTGTTAATTGGCAAGTGGCTAAGAAGGTTCCAGGAAGTTTCTCTGGGTATAAGAGCAAACGAGCCATAGCTTGTTGTGGTGTACATCAGAGTCGTAGTAGTAGCAGCAGTAGTGAGTGGCAGTATTGGTAGCCACCCATAGCAGCAGTAGTAGATCCTGGAGGGACCCACCATGACTACCTTGCTACATAGCGGTGGAGGTAGTGGAGACAGAGGCGGCAGCTACAAGCATTAGCGGTCGTAGCAGCAGTAGCGGCTACAACGGCGAGCAACTGCAGCACCAGAACTGGATGATAGCAGCAACCGTGTCTGGCTACCGCTCTATATACACAAAACAAAAAACAAAAACCAAAAAGGGAGGAGAAGTAGCTCGCAACAACAGCTTGCGGTAGCGGCTGCGAGTAGTAGCAAAGCGTAGCGGCGGTAGCAACTTGGAGTAGCGACGGCATCAGCAGCTGCGAGCAACAATAAGAGCGTAGCAGCTGCATCACCAACTATACCAGCAGCGGCGGGTAGTAGCCGCAGCAGCAGCCGTAGTAGCGGCGACAGGAAACAACCACAGCACACACTTGCATCAGCAACGGTTGTGGGCAGCAGTCGCATTAGTAGTAGCGGCAACAAGCTGCTGCAGCAGCAGCAACATCGGCATTTGTAGCAACAGCAACGTGTAGCATCCACAGTAGCAGCAGCAGCAGTAGGTTGCAATCGGAGTAGCAGCACCAGCAGTTGCTGTAGCAACCACAACAGCAGTTGTTGCAACATCTTTTGCCGTCGGGTTCGAGGGGGACCCTACGGGAGGGACCCCCTTCGAGAGGGGAGGGAGGTCCCGTCCGTCAGGCCTGTCGTACCAACGGGGGCCGCGATAGAGTGCCTGCCGAGCGTCGAGGCTCGAGCCGGCGCGTGCGGGCCAAACGTCGGCCTCCCGCCGACCGAGAGGGGCAAGGGAGGTTGACGGGCGGCCTTCGGCTGGTTGCACGCGAGGGGGAGGGGGGATGAGCCTCCTCGTCCACTACGCTTGCCACGAGGATCAAGCCAGCTCACAAAAAAAGGAGGACAGCGGGTTGCTCAAGTGGGGTATTCGAGAAAGACCCCGAGAAGGGGTACCCCACTCAGGTCGAGCGTTCTGAGGGAAAAAAAGGGGGGGGTGCCTCCTACTCCCTTTGGTTTTGGGAAGTGGGATTTTCTTTATCATTGTTTTCATTCTACCTTTTACTCTGGCTTGAGGCCACCGCCATCGGCTGACGACGGGAACCGCTCTAGTAGCAGCCGCCGCAAGAGTCGCAGCAGTCGCTAGAACAGTGAATGTGGCTTGAGGCCAAAGCTGTCAGCTGACGAAGGCACCCGGTGCAACATCGGTGCATCACTACTGGCATCACTACTAACGTCATCAACCAAAAAAAAAGAAGGTGGGAGAAAACTCTCCAGTAGTAGCACTGTGGATAATGCGGAGACAGCTGTTGACGTTAGTTGTCCTAGGCTGACGTCACTATTGACATCAGTAGCACACAAAAAAATCAAAGAAAGGGGGCACCAAAACCCGCCATGGCTTACAGCCCCAGTGGGGAGGGGTCCTCCTCTGTTGGAGGGACCCCTAGTCCCCCTTACTTGCAACAACGAAAACAGGTACAACAGCAACAACAGCAACAACCCACTGGCATCGTCGCCGGCGACTCTGATCCCCTGATTGCCATTCAACAACATCTTGCCACCCAAACGCAACAACTTGCAGCACTACAGCCATTAACCTTACAATCTACCACCAGTACCCCGCCGCCGTTCATTCCTCCTGGGCATGCCAGCCCCGCTGTGTCCACTGCCACGCATTACCCCGCGCAGCAACAGACTCAGCACCAGTGACAGATAGTGACCTTTGTCCTTGGCCCAACTCTGGACGCCGGCCGTAGGCAAAAGGACTTTGAGACGTCGCCCCCGTCGCTTCATGCCAACGAGTAGTTCCGGAGCTGGGAGCCCAGCTTCCACATTTGGACGCAGGATGAGGGCCTTTGGGCATACTACACCCTCCCTAACACCTCCATCAGGGCCGACCAGCTATATGACGCAAGTCGCGCCATACATGCCCTCGTCCCCGTCGCTCCTCTGGCTTCCTGCCTGGCCCTAGAGCCCTTTCTTAGCGACTTCCACTGCTGGTGGCACCCCAGACCCTCCCGCTACATGGCACATCCTCACTCGTCCCCATCGCATGTCTAGCAAGGCTAAGACCAGTCGTCTTCTGCGGGAGTTCAACTCCTTGCACATGGAGAAGACCGAGACAGTCACCGCTTACTGGCAGCGGGCTGAGGACATCCTCCGTCGACTACGTACCTTTGCTCCACCCCCCGTGGCCGCGCCCCTCATCATCAAGTGCGGTGCCATCAATGTGTACGTGGGCGTCTTCGTGCACTACTCCCAGGACATCCTCTCCACCATGGCACCCTAGGGCACCCTCATGCCCTGGGCATACACGCTCTTCCTCAGGATTGAGGAAGCTCGTCTGGAGTACCGCCTCTAGTGTACAGAGGCCCTCGCCCACCCCGTCGTCGCTTCAGTGGCCATCACTTCTCCCACAGTAGCTATCTTTACCAGCTCCTCGTTGCCCCGGAAGAAGAAGAAACAGAGCAGGAAGGGCAAGGGTCAGTAGTAGTAGCAGTAGCAGTCAACTGGGTCCAGCGGTGGTGGCTCGGTCTAGCACAACTGTGGCTAGCTAGGGCACAAATGGTACACGTGCTTGCTCCTGACGGACAAGGCATGCGTCATCGCCAGCATGCATGGCTAGCGAGAGCACCGTCTTGCCTCTACCGCCGTAGCTCTCGCCGCCTTTGATGCCTCGACCCCGTCCAGCAGCTCCACTCCTCCGACTACGACACCGATCCTGCAGATGCCAGCTCCACAGCAGCATCATCCGTAGCCATCGGCGCCTCCGTTCCCTTCACTGTGGCAGTCATCCTTCTATCCAGGCTCAGGCGCCATCACTCCGTACTCAGTCTACACCCTTGGGCCATCCATGCGTGAGCGTCAGCTGGAGCATTTCATTTTGTTTCAGCTCGGCCTGCCTCGCCCTCCCCCCAAGGGAAGTGCGAGTTGCATCCCCTCCTGCTTGTCCCCTTTGCCTTGCAAAACTAAGATTGAGTTGCGGTCGTGTCCTACTTCATCGTCTGTCTCGCGGCCTTCCATGATCTCCTCTGCCCTCCTTTGTGACGACGTCGCGTGGCTTGATGATTGGCAGTCTCAGCTCGCACCCCCTTCCACCGCGTCCGTGTCTCTCGCTTGCTGCCATGTGACTGTCTGTGATCTGGCGACACTGGTCCATGACCCTACAGGGACGTGGATCATCGGCTCCGGAGCCACGCATCACATGACGGCCTCTCGTGAGGCCTTTAGTATGCTTGGTCACGTTGGCGATGCATCCGTTGTCTGGATGGGCTCCACACAGGTGTTACCTGTCCGCGGTGTCGATGTCGTTCGTTTCCTTGGTCCTGCCAGTGATGTCTTCGTGACCAATGTACTCGTCGTCCCACGTCTTGACCTCAATCTCTTGTCTATTACTGCCCTTGACCGCATGAGCATGGACTTTGTGCACTCGCGTGGTGTTAGCATTGTGTTGTTGCATCCGTCTGGTCTTGTCGTTCTTCACACCAGTGCTCGTGGCAACCTGTGGCATGTCCCTCACCCGTCCTCCTCTCCTTCGGTGCCCTCCTTGTTGGCCGCCACAGGCCATGTGTTTGTCACTAGTACGCTCTCTCCATAGCACACTCACCTCTTGCATCGCAGCATTTTCCATGTCCACTCGGCTGCCATCGATAGCATGCTCTGCACCCAGCCGGCCAAGGGCCTCAACCCAGACACTTTCCCTTGGCCGTGTCTCATGGAGTGCATTGATTGCGCTCAAGGCAAGATGCACCGGTCCACATATCCTCAGTTTTCCTCCTGTACATCCACCCCTCTAGACCTGGTCCATTCCGATGTCATGGGTCCCCTCCTTACCGAGTCCGTCGGCGAGCGTGGCCGATATGTCCTCACCCTCACTAACAAATACTCTCGCTACCGCTGGGTCTTCTGCCTTTGGCAGAAAAGAGATGTTGCCCCAACCATTCAGGACTGGCTTTTCCTTTCGGAGCGTGAGTGTGGTCGATCTCTTAACCACTTTTGCTCCCATAGCAATGGTGAGTACATGGGCAAGACCACGACGTTTCTCGCTTCCCACGGTATCCACCACGAGACATCAGCGCCCTATACACCCGCTCAGAACGGTGTCTACGAGCGTTGGAACCGCACTATGGCCAACGCCGTCCGCACCATGCGGGTTGAGTCTGGTCTCCCCGGTGGCTTCTACTTTGAAGCCATGGCTTACATGACATGGGTCAGGATCCGGATTCCCCACAGGCCTCTTCCCTACGAGTCCACGCCATACCAGCATTGGTGCGGTCAGCGCGCTGAACTCCTTCCGACTCTTGTCTGGGGCTGCGTGGCCATCGTGTGGCTGCCCGCCCCACAGCAGGGCAGCAAGCTCCCCCCCCCCGCGCGGACGTCCTTGCACCTTTACCGGCATCTCTCGTCAGTCCAAGGCCTGACACTTCTGGGATCCGTCTCGGAACTACATCGTCGAGTCCCACAATGTCCTCTTCTTTGAGGAGCTGTTTCAACACGATCTTATTCGCTCCGACTTGTCCGTGTCCCTCCCATCGCATGGGGGAGTGGTGAGTCTGTCCTCCGTCTTGTCGCTTCTAGGAGAAACATCACATAGTCCTTCGAAGCCGCTAGTCCCAGTCGCGTCCGCTGGCCCCTCCGGGCCAGTAGCCCCAGTCGCGTCCGCTGGCCCCTCCAAGCCAGCAGCCCCAGTCGCGTCCGCTGGCCCCTCCAGGCTAGCAGCCCTAGTCGTGCCCGCTGGCCCCTCCGGGCCAACTGCCCCAAGCGCTTCCGCTGGCCCCTCCGGGCCAGTTGCCTCAGTCGCGCCCGCTGGCCCCTCCAAGCCGGTTGCCCAAGTAGCATCCGCTGGCCCCTCCGCGCCGGAAGCCCTAGTCGAGCCCGCTGAACCCTCCAAGCCGGCAATCCCAGTCGAGTGCACTAGCCCCTTGGGACCGGCAGACCCAGTCGTGCCTATGGGCTCCTCCAGGATGGCAGCCCCAGTCGCGGCCGCTGGCCCCTTCAAGCTAGCAATCCTTGTCGCGCCTGCTGGCCCGGAGGGGCCAACACCCCCAGTCACGTCCGCTGGTCCCTCCGTGCCAGGAGCCAGGTCCGCCTCCGTTAGCCCGTCGAACTCGGTACCATCTCCTTCCCTACCGCGCTACACGTGTGGCCCAGGCGGCTGCCGCCGACCCAGGCTGTTTGTGAGCGCACAGACCGTCACACCGTGCCCTGTGGCGCCTCGGCCCCTTGTCGCTGCACGTGTCTCCTCCACTCCTACGGTGGTGAGTGGGGACCCTGGCAGCAAGGCCCTCGGTCTCACTACTTTGGCCATCATTGCAGACCTTCACCTCGGCTCCGCACTGGTCTACGCCATGCTCCATCACGAGCATCGACATGTCGTTATGGCTGCACTTGTGCGCATCCCACCTAGAGCTCGAGATGCACACGCTCTCTCACTCTGCTCCATAGCACGCCCGAAGGACTCGTCCACACTATGCGAGGCTCGAGCCTCTCTTGAGGCCACACATTGGGATGTTGCCTGCGCCAACGAGCTCGTTGCTATCCGGGAGCACCACGTGTATGACCTCGTTCACCTCCCTCTTGGTCGGAAGGCCATCGATGCCAAGTGGGTCTTCTGGTGCAAATGGAAGCCAGACGGATCTTTGGACAAGTACAAGGCCCACCTCACAGCCAAAGGGGTTTGCTTAAGTCCTTGGGGTCGACTACGACCAGATCTTTGCCCCAGTTGGTCGGTTCTCCACTAGCCGGGAACTCTTCAGCCTGGTTGGCCAGCATGGATGGGAACTGCATCGGATGAACGTGAGCAACGCCTTCCTCCATGGCTCGCTGGAGGGTGAGGTGCTCTACATGGTGTAGCCCCCAGGCTTTGGCAAGGGCACAGGGAGATTCTGGTGGCTGCGGAAGGCCCTCTATGGTCTGAAGCAGTCGCCTCGGTGTTGGAACCAAGAGATCAGCAGCACGCTCCTTCGTGGTGGCCTCCTGTGTAGCACTGCTCATCCTGCATTGTTCGTGAGCCCGTGAGGCCACTACTTCCCCGCTGTTCTTGTCTACGTCGGTGATCTACTCATTCCGTCACCAGATATGTCTGCCATCCAGCGTGTCAACGACCTGCTTCACACCGCCTACCAGATGAAGGATGTCGGATCTGCCTGATTCTTCCTGAGCATGGAGCTCGAGCATGATCAATCCCAGGTTATCTTGCACGTCCACCAGGCTGCTGATATGTAGACCCTGTCCACTTGCTTCGCCATTGCTGAAATCGATTGTTGAAGAGCCCCAACTACGCATTTCAGCGAAAACCAGTCGTACCCCAGAACTTGTGACCATATTCCACTTTTCACAAGTAGGATATTCCTTTGATTTCCCATGTTTTGAAGCAACTAGCATCGCCACTAACAATTAACACTCCGCCAATGCATGCATACAATATGGAATTTGTAGAACATTAGTCTTAAATCCATCGAAAGATGAATATCTTCAAGGTGTGGCCTAGAGTTCTCTCTTTCCTCCTGTTGTTTCCTTTTAGATCCAGCATTAGGACACTCCTCATCATGCCCTCGCTTACAAAGCCTTGCGCATACTCCTGGACGGGTAGTGAGGAGTGTTGTTCTGTGGGCTTTGGCTTGACATTTTCTTGAGGACAGCTAGGTTTCTTGGGGTATGGCACGATGTTATGGTCGAGGTTATGCTGGTCGAGACCCGTGAATTCTGCTGGTGTAATGTTGAGACCCATTGACTACAAGTGTTATGTATGATCCATCCATGGTGTGGTCGAGACCCGGACACTCGGAGACATTTTTTAGGGTCACAAGGAGACCTTGTTTCTCTATATATCTTGCATGATGTTTGACATGTAGGTGTGTGATTGACTTCTTGCATGGTTGAGACCCGGGCACTTGGTGCGATGTACCATTGTCACAAGGAGACCCTGTGTTGTGGTATGCTTCATCGGTGCTTGCCATGATCCATTTCCTGAGCCATCCTCTCCTGCCATTGCTCAGCCATTGTGGTGTTGACGGATGTATCAACCAAGGGGAGTGTTGGTGTGTGTGTCTTCCACCCATCACGAGCCATGGCCGTGGCATCTACGGATGCACCCCGAGCTGATCGTGAGCGGGGGCAGTATTGGGGATAGTGACGACCCGACAAGACTCTAGATCGTCCACAGACTTATCCAGCAGCAAGGACATGATGGGTGTCACGCAGATGATGCGTCTCTACAGCCAGGCTGGCTGGTCTGTTGTTGTTGGAATTTTCTCGCTAGTCGGGACCAACGCACCCGTTGGTCTGTACCGGTGCGATGAGGAGACCTGTGACTTTGGTGTGCTTCTTGTCGTGGAAAGCACACGGTGACGTCTCGTAACTGCACTCGTACATTTATGGTTGCTCTCAGTGCAGAGTGCTCTAGAATGTTCTCGGTGGACAGGCCATTTTGGCCAATTTCCTTGTTTTTCGTGCTATTCATGTCTAGATGATGCGAACCCACCTTACGTGGGTCTATTGCGTAGAGCTCATCGTTCTGCAAATTATGGTCAATAGGGCGTGATTCTGACACCTGAACAGTGAGTTACGGCCAAAAGTGTGGTTTTACGCCAGTTTGAGCAAGTACGAAAACTGCCGCTGCCCCTAGTGACCCTTATGGTTAGGAGGTGTTTATGCTGACCGTTGCTCAGTTGTCACTCTCTGTGCAATTGTATTCATTTTGAGCTTCTTGACACTCTGTATGTGTCCCTAACCAGACCCTTGCAATTTTGTGCGTGACTTGTGGCTATCATCACCCACTGACTTGGCCCTGACGCTTTGTTAATTGGCAAGTGGCTGAGAAGGTTCCAGGAAGTTTCTCTTGGTATAAGAGCAAACGAGCCATAGCTTGTTGTGGTGTACATCAGAGTCGTAGTAGGAGCAGCAATAGTGAGTGGCAGTATCGGCAGTCACCCATAGCAGCAACAGTAGATCCTGGAGGGACCCACCATGACTACCTTGCTGCATAGCGGTGGAGGTAGTGGAGATAGAGGCGGTAGCTGCAAGCATTAGTGGTCGTAGCAGCAGTAGCGGCTACAGCGGTGAGCAACTGCAGCAGCAGAACTAGATGATAGCAGCAACCGTGTCTGGCTACCGGTCTGTACACACAAAACAAAAAAAAACACCAAACAGGGAGGAGAAGTAGCTCGCAACAATAGCTTGCGGTAGCGGCTGTGAGTAGTAGCAAAGCGTAGCGGCGGTAGCAGCTTGGAGTAGCGACGGCATCAGCAGCTACGAGCAACAACAAGAGCGTAGCAGCTGCATCACCAATTGTACCAGCAGCGGCGGGCAGTAGCCGCAGCAGCAGCCGTAGTAGCGGCGACAGGAAACAACTGCAGCACACACTTGCATCAGCAACGGTGGTGGGCAGCAGCCGCATTAGCAGTAGCGGCAACAAGCTGCTGCAGCAACAGCAACATCAGCATTTGTAGCAACAGCAACGTGTAGCAGCCGCAGTAGCAGCGGCAGCAGCAGGTTGCAATCGGAGTAGCAGCACCAGCAGTTGCTGTAGCAACCACAACAGCAGTTGTTGCAACAGCTTTTGCCGTCGGGTTTGAGGGGGACCCAACGTGAGGGACCCCCTCCGAGAGGGGAGGGAGGTCCCATCCGTCAGGCCTGTCGTACCAACGGGGGACGTGATAGAGTGCCGGCCGAGTGTCGACGCTCGAGCCAGCGCGTGCCAGCCAAACGCCAGCCTCCCGCCAGCCGAGAGGGGCAAGGGAGGCTGACGGGCAGCTTTCCGCTTGCTGCGCGCGAGGGGGAGGGGGGACGAACCTCCTCGTCCACGACGCTTGCCACGAGGATCGAGCCAGCTCACAAAAAAAAGAGGACAGGGGGTTCCTCGAGTGGGGTATTCGAGAAAGACCCCGAGAAGGGGTACCCCACTCAGGTCGAGCATTCCGAGGGAAAAAAGGGGGGGGGTGCCTCCTACTCCCTTTGGTTTTGGGAAGTGGGATTTTCTTTTTTATTGTTTTCATTCTACCTTTTACTGTGGCTTGAGGCCACCGCCATCGGTTGACGACGGGAACCGATCTGTCTGGAACGATGAATGTAAAGAACAAGGAGAGGTACAAATGAGCCCCTAGCAGGCTTAAGTAGGGGCGCCGGCAGGTAGCCTCACCGGGCTCCGTCACCCCCGCAGCGCCCAAACGATCCAGCGGGGAGAACACATAACTGGAAGTAATTTTAGGGCATGCAGGCCCATGCAAAAACAAACATGAGCTCTGTGTGTGAGTGTGATGCAAGACGGCAAGAATTTGGCTAAGTCTGGAACTCTGAATATAAAGAACAATGAGAGATTACAAATGAGCCCCTAGCGGGCTTAAGTAGGGGCGCCGGCAGCTAGCCGCACCGGGCCCCGTCACCCCCGCTGAGCCCAAA
>SZWC01013478.1:42331-54276 GCA_023375785.1 Penium margaritaceum | reverse complement strand
CTTCAGGCCATAGAGAGCCTTCTGTAGCCGCCAAACTCTCCTAGTGTCGTCGTCAAAGCCTGGGGGCTGCACCATGTAGAGCTCCTCACCCTGTAGTAAGCCATGGAGGAACGCGTTGCTCACGTCCATCTGATGCAGTTCCCACCCATGCTGGGCAACCAGGCTGAAGAGTGCCCGGCTAGTGGAGAACCGACCGACTGGGGCAAAGATCTGGTCGTAATCGACCCCAGGAGCCTAAGCAAACACCTTTGCAGTGAGGCGGGCCTTGTACTTGTCCAAGGACCCGTCAGGCTTCCACTTGCGCCGAAAGACCCACTTGGCACCAATGGCCTTCTGACCTGGAGGGAGGTCGACGAGGTCATACACGTGGTGCTGGCGGATGGTAGCAAGCTCCTCGGCGCAGGCAACATCCCAATGTGTGGCCTCAGGAGAGGCTCGTACCTCGCGCAGGGTGGCTGGGTCCTCTAGGCGTGCTGTGGACCAGACTGAGAGGGCGTGTGCCTCACGAGCTCCAGGTGGGATCCGGGCGAGTGTAGCCACGACAGCATGCCAATACTCGTGATGAAGCATGGCGTAGCCTAGTGCAGAGCCAGGGTGAAAGTCTGCGATGATGGCCGAGGTGGTCAGGCCGAGAGCCTTCGTGCCAGGGTCCCCACTCACGACTGTGGGAGTGGAGGAGACACGTGGGGCCACAGGGAGTCAAGGCGCCACGGGACGCGGTGCGGCGGACTGCGCGCTCACTGTCGGCCGAGGTCGGAGGCTGCCGCCTAGGCCACGTGTGTAGCGCGGTCAGGCAGAAGATGGTACTAGGTCCGACTGGCCAACGGAGGCGGATGGGGCTACTGGCTCGGAGGAGCCAGCGGACGCGACTGAGGCTGTCGACCCAAAGGAGCCAGCGGACACGACAGGCGCTGCTGGCTCAGAGGGGCCAGCGGACGCGACTAGGGCTGCTGACCCGGAGGGGTTAGCGGACACGACAAGCGTAGCTGACTCAGAGGGGCTAGTGGACGCAGCTGGGATTGCTGACCCGGAGGGGCCAGCGGACGTGACTGGGATTGCCGGTCTGGAGGGGCCAGCGGACACGACAGGCGCTGCTGGCTCACAGGGACCAGCGCACGCGGCTCGGATTGCTAGCCCAGAGGGGCTTGCGGACACGACAGGCGCTGCTAGCTCAGAGGGGCCAGCGGACGCGGCTGGGACTGCTGGCCCGGAGGGGCCAACGACGCCACTGGGGCTGTTGGTCCGGGAGGGCCAGAGGACGCGACAGGCGCTACCGGCTCAGAGGGATGAAGTGATGTGTCACCCGGAGGCGACAAGACGGAGGACAGACTCACCACTCCCCCACGCGATGGGAGGGACACAGACGAGCTGGAGCATATGAGGTCGTGGGGGAATAGATCCTCGAACAACAGGGCATCGCGGGACTCGACGATGCAGTGTCGGGATGGGTCCCAGAAGCGCCAAGCCTTGGACTGACGAGACACACCGAGGAAGGTGCAGGGGCGTCCGCGGGGGGTAAGCTTGCCGCCCTGCTAGGGGGCGGGCAGCCACACAATGGCCACACAACCCCAGACGTGAGCCGGGCGGAGGTCAGCGCGTCGACCGCACCAGGGCTAGTATGGTGTGGACTAGTGCGGAAGGGGACCGTGGGGAATTTGGTTCCAAACCCAGGTCATGTAGGACATGGCTTCAAAATAGAAGCCATCGGAGAGACCTGACTCGACCCGCATGGTGCGAACGGCATCGGCCATGGTGCGGTTCCACCGCTCGGACACGCCGTTCTCGGCGGGTGTGTAGGGCGCAGACGTCTCATGGTGGATCCCGCGGGAGGCGAGAAACGTCGTGGCCTCACCCATGTACTCTCTGCCGCGATCGGAGCGAAAGCGGCGGAGGGGGCGGCCACACTCGCGTTCTGCGAGGACGAGCCAGTCCTGAATGGCTCGGCCGACATCGCTCTTCTGTCAGAGGCAGAAGACCTCGCGGTATCGAGAATAGTCATCCGTAAGGGTGAGGACATAGCGGCCATGCTCTCCGACGGACTCGGTGGGGAGAGAACCCATGACGTCCGAGTGGACAAGGTCAAGGGGGGCGGATGCACGGGAGGAGGACAAGGGGTATGTGGACCGGTGCATCTTCCCCTGAGCACAGTCAATGCACTCAGTGGGGCACTGGAGAGGGAAAGTCTCCGGGTCAAGGCCCTTGGCCGGCTAGGTGTGAAGCTCTCTACGGCGGCAGAGTGGACGTGGCAAAGGCGGCGGTGCAAGAGGCGGGTGTGCTGAGGAGAAAGCATACTAGTGACAATCACATGGCCTATGGCGGCCGACGAGGAGGAGACAGGAGGAGAGGAGGAGAGGCGAGGAACATGCCACAGGTTGCCACGGGCGGTGGCGTGCAGGACGACCAGACCAGACGGACGCAATGACACAGTGCCAACACCACGCGAGTACACAACATCCATGCTCATGCGGTCAAGGGCAGTCACGGATAGGAGGCTGAGCTCGAGACCAGAGACAAAGAGGACATCGGTCAGAAAGACATCACCGGCAGGACCACGGAAACGAACGACGCCAGCACCACAGACAAGCAACACCTGTCCGGAGCCCGTCCGGACACCGGAGACATCGCCTACAGGACCGTGCATACTGAAGGCCTCACGAGAGGCCGTCATGTGATGCGTGGCCCCGGAGTCGATGATGCAGGTCTCAGTAGGGTCCTAGACCGGGGTCGCCAGATCGCTAACGGTCACATGGCAGCAGGCAAGGGACGCGGACACAGTGGACGGAGGCGTGAAACGGGACTGCCAATCGTCAAGGCAAGCAATGTCATCAAGGAGAGGGGTGGAGGAGGCCACTGGCGACGACCAGACAGGAGAGGAAGTGGGACACGACCACAACTCAGTCTCAGTCATGCAGGGCTGGGCAGGAGGGCAGGAAGTGACGCAACTCGCACTTCCCTGGGGAGGAGGGCGAGGCAGGCCAAGCTGGAGCGCGATGAACTGCTCCAGCTGACGCTCACGGGAGGTGGGCCCGGGAGTCTGGACGGAGTGCGGAGTGACGGCGCCGGAGCCCGGGTAGTAGGAGAACTGAGCCGGCATAGGGAGCGGAGGCGCCGACGGCTGCGGATGGTGCGGCGGCGGCGCCGGTGTCTGTGGGACTAGCGAGGCGACCGGAGTGGTGGAGCTGCTGGGCGAGGCCGAGGCGTCAGAGCCGGCAACAGCGACGGCGGCGGAGGCGAGACGGCGCTCCCGCTGGAGACGCATGGTGGCGATGACGCGCGCCTCGTCGGTCGGTAGAGGGCACGTGTACCACCCGTGCCTAGGCTGGCAACAGTTGTGGCAGACCGAGCCACCAGTGCCGGACCTGGTCGACGGCTGCGGCTGCTCCTGCTGCTGACCCTTGCCCTTCTTGCTCCGACGCTTCTTCTTTCCCGTCGACAAAGACCTGGCGGAGGAGCTGGCGGAGGGGGTGGCGGAGGAGCTGGCAAAGGTGGCTGCGACGGGAGAGGCGATGGCCACGGAGGCGAGGGCCTCCGTGCGATGGAGCTGGGACTCCTGGCGAGCTTCCTCAATGCGGAGGAAGACCTCGTATGCCCAGGGCATGAGGGTGCCCTGGGCTGCCATGGTGGACAGGACGTCCTAGGGGTAGTGCACGAAGACGTCCGCGTACGCGCTAGTGGCGCCGCGCTTGATGGTGAGGAGCGCGGACAAAGGGGGTGGAGCAGATGTGCCGAGACGACGTAGGATGTCTTTCGCCCACTGCCAGTAGGTAGTGACCGTCTCGGTCTCCCCCATGTGCAGGGAGTTGAACTCTCGGAGCAGACGACTGATCTCAGCGTCGCTGGACAGACGATGGGGTCTGGTGAGGATGTGCCATGCGGCTGCAGGGTCTGGTATGGCGCCAGCGGTAAAATCGCCGAGGAAAGGCTCTAGGGCCAGGCGGGAAGCAGGAGGGGCGACTGGGACAAGGGCACGGACGGCACGACCAGCATCATACAACTGGTCGGCCTGGGTGGAGTCGTAAGGGAGGGTGTAGTATGCCCACAGGCCCTCACCCTGCGCCCAGATCTGGAAGCTAAGCTCCTAGCTTTGGAACTGCTCTCCGGCCTGAAGCGGCGGCGGCGGCGGCGTCTCAAAGTCCTTCTGCCTGCGGCCGGCACCCAGAGTGGGGCCAAGGACGGATCTGAATGTCTGCCGCTGGCGCTGAGTCTGCTGTTGTGCCAGATAGTACATGGCAGCAGACACCGCTGGGCTGGCGTGCCCTGGAGGGACGAATGACAGTGGCACACTGGTGGCAGTCTGGGCGGCTACCGGTTGTAGCGCTGCAAGCTGCTACGTCAAGGCGGCAAGCTGTTGCTGAAGAGCAGCGAGGGGGTCAGGATTGCCACCGACGACACCAGTGGGCTGCAGCCGCTGAAGCTGCTGCTGCTGCTGTTGCTGCTGTAGCGGCTGCTGCTGTTGCTGCTACTGTTGCTACTGCTGCTGCTGCTGTTGCTGCTATTGCTGCTGCTGCTGCTGATGCTACTGCTGCTGCTGCTGCTGCTACTGCAGGCGCTGTAAGGAAGGAGGGGTAGGGGTCCCCCCAACAGAGGAGGACCCCTCCTCACTAGGGATACCGACCATGGTGTGGTGCCCCTTGTTTTTTTTGTTGCTTTCGCTGATGTCAGCAAAAAGGGGTGGTGGGAGTTCTATCCACCCATTGGGTTGCCTTCCCCCTTTCCTTTCTCCCCCCCTCTTTCACTCCTTTCTTTTGTGTTTTCTTTGTTGATGACGTCAACAGTGACGTCAGTAGTGACGTCAGTAGAAGGGTGCTGACGTCAGCAACAGCGAATATTGGGGCCGCCGCTACTACTATTGGTGCTGATGTTGCTGCAGCCGCTGCTGCTGCTACTGCTGCTACTCCTGCTACTGCTGCTACTGCTGCTGCTGCTGCAGCTGCTACTACTGTTGCTGCTGCTACTACTGCTGCTACTACTGCTGTTGTAGCAGCTGCTACTGCTGCTGCTGCTACTGCTACTACTGTTGCTACTGCTGTAGTTGTTGCTGCAGCTGCTGGTGTTGCGAGCTGCAGCAGCTGCTGTGGCTGCTGCTGCTGCAATAGCGAGCTGCTACAGCTCACTGCTGCTGTTGAGCGCTGTTGTAGCTGCTGCGTGCTACAGCAGCTGCTCGCTGTAGCTGCAAGCTGCTGCAGCGAGCTGCGAGGGTGGGGGATTTTCTGTTGTCTCCTTTTTTTCTTCCTTGTCATAGCGTGCAGCAGCCCACTTTCTACTGCGAGCAGCGGGCTGCTGCTCGCCTAGCAGCAGCGAGCTGCCAGCGAGCTGCTGCTCGCTGGCAGCAGCAGGCTGCTGCTTGCTGCTCGCTCGCCGCGAGCAGCGGGCAGCAACAGCCGCGGCTGGCAGCTGCCAGCTGCTGCTCACTACTGCTGCTGCTGCTGCTGGCGGCTGCTACAGCTCGCTACAGCAGCTGCTACAACCCGCTGTTGCTGCTGCATGCTGCTGTAGCTGCTGCGTGCTGCGGCTGTTGCCTGCTGCTACTACGGGCTGCTGCAGCGGGCTACTACTACGGGTTGCTGCTGCTGCTACATGCTGCTGCTGCTGCACGCCGCCGCTACTACTACTGCTATGAGCTGCTGCTGCTGCGGGCTACTACTGCTGCGGCTACAAGCTGCTACTGCTGCGTGCTACTGCGAGCTACTGCTTCTGCCTGCTACTGCTGGTTATGCCAGTTACTGCACCTGGGTGACGTTGCCGCGTGCGTCGTCGCCCACAGACGTCAGACGCCGCCTGCCGCTCACCTCCTCGCGTCACGCGTGGGGGTCATTGCTGCAGAAAAAAATTCAGCAGCATTTCCCCTGGCCCAGTGGCCGTGGGAAAAATCTGACGCCGCCACCAGGAGGGTCAATGCTGTCGGGAAAAATCCGGTAGCATTTCCCCTACACTGGCGCGTATGGAGGTCCGCCGGCGTTGTCTGGAACCTCTTTGCCAGTCTTCTGGTGCTGCTGCTACGCTCTGGCTCTGATACCAAGAAGGAAAACTATGCAGCAGGTTGGGGCAGCAGCGTTGTTGATGCAGCGTGCGGGCTTCCACGCTAGTTGCTTAAGTCAGCTGCCCCCTCAGTCTGCTGCTCTAGCGTCTAAGTCTGGAAGCTCTGGGTTTGTTGCTCTGAAACACGCGCGCCAGAGTTAGCGCCAGAAAGCAGCTGAAAACTGATAGTAACTGATTAGGAGTCAAGAATGAACAGCAATGGGGGACCCCTCCAAGTTCTAGCCCCCCCCCCCCAGCTCTGTAGAGCTTGTTACTCAGTTCATCAGCCAATCAGAAAACAGCTAATTTCAGGCTGGCAGGTTTTCTCGGTGAGGCCTGCCAGACGGCCGACAGCCCAAAACCCAGGCGTCGTCCGTTTTGCCTGAAAACTGGACCATACCATAACACGGACGCTGCAAACGCAGCCGTGTGGTCAGAATCTGCTAGAAAAACAGTCCCGAGGAGTTATGGCAGCCTGAACCTAGGCAGTGCCCATGACGTTTGATGCTGCAAAACAGGGCCATGCAACATGCAACTGGGACCCTGAGCAGCGCATGATGACGCAGGCACGACAGTACGCGCTGGACGCATGGAGACAGCGACTGCGGTGGCAGTGACTGCCGGCAGCGCGACTGCCGAGGAGGCCTACCGATGGAGCTGAACACGTCACCGGAGAGAGGGGGCTCCAGCGAACTGCAAGACGACCTCAGCGTGCGTCGGCTCCACCGGACTATAGTTAGCCACGAGTACTATGCTAGCAAGCAAGTGAGTGACAAGCGACGAGATATGCCATGGATCGAAGAAAGTTTGTAGTGGAGACACGAGTTAACGAGTAACGAGTGAGCGAGGTGGTGAGAGCCAGTTGACCGGGCCACCCACGCGAGGCAATCGTTGTGGGGCCCGACCGCCACCCAGGGATCGAACCCGACCCTGGAGCGAGCGAGCTCCAAGCGGTTTCTCACACACCGGCAAAAACCGGGCGTGTGGTCCCGAGGGATCAGCAACCCGGTTCACCACTCTAAGAACATGCAAGTATTCAACCAACTAACAGGCATGCAATCCTACAAGTTGTATCCCCCATTTTGGCAGGTGAAGTTACCTAAGTTACCTAAGGCTTGTGACAAGGCTGGTGCTGAAGCCACCACTTGGCAGCTTGATGGAGGCACCTCCACTGTGCACTTCATGCTGCACCACAATCTTGCACCAGGGAGCCTTAGTCCAGTTCAATCACCTGCAGTGGTGAGGTGTGTGCATGAATGGAGACAAGAGGGCACTTGCGTGTGTTTGTGACAATAACCAACACTCCCCCATGATCCACAGACGAACACGCCACACACACACAGAACACACAATTAGGAGAACATCACAGAATTCACATCAACGAGCGGCATCACGAGAGCGCAGCAAGCCAACAGCATGCACAGCTGCCTTGAACATTCCACTGCTGAGCGCTTTGGTGAGAACGTCTGCACGCTGTTGACGAGTGTTGACCCAGAAAACCTGAACTTCCCCAGCGGCAATGCGCTCGCGTACAAAGTGATGCTCAATATTGATGTGCTTAGTGCGAGAGTGATGCATGCCATCGTTCTCAGCAATCGCCTTCGCACTCTGGTTGTCACAGCGTAGGGTGATGCAATGAATGGGAACACGCAACTGTTGCAACAGGCGGGACAGCCAAACACTCTCACACGTACCTGCTTCCAGTTCCACATACTCTGCTTCACTGGAGCTTTTGGCAACACAACCCTGTTTTCCACTCTTCCAAGAGACAGCAGTCCCTCCAACAAGAAAGATGTAACCTGTGTGGCCGCGAGCATCTGTGTCATGTGCCCAGTCGTTGTCTGTGTGGCCGTCAACGACTACTGAGGGCTGAGCACGGTAGCAGAGTCCTACGCGTGCAGTGGACAACGCGTAGCGAACGACGCGCAGTGCGGCCTCAAGATGCTTCTGTCGAGGCTGCTAGGAGAACTAGGCAAGGAAATTGACCGCGAAGGCCACGTCCGCCCTAGTGGTGGTGGCGAGATACATGAGGGAGCCGACAACACTAAGGTAGTCGGTGACGTCGACAAGCTCTCCCAGCTGTGCTGAGTCCAATGACTTTAGTAGGCGCTGACCTGCTGGAGTCATCGGTGTGGACGCGGTGGGAACGTCTGCGAGCAAAGGGGCAAAACGCTCCCCCAGTGTGCGTATGTACGCAGCCTAGTGCACATGCAGGGTGCAATGCTGACGATCACCCTCAAGCTCCATTCCCAAAAACACCCGTGCAGGACCTAGATCCTTCATCTTGTATGCAGACTGTAGTAGGTCTTTCACTGACTGGACAGCTGCCGGGCTGGGTGAGGCGATGAGCAGGTCATCAACGTAGACCAACACTGCCACAAACGGCTCTGAGGGGGCGCTCAAGAAGAGCGCTGGATCAACCATGCTACGACGGTAACCTACCCGCTCGAGACTCGAGGAGATCTCCATGTTCCAACACCGCGGCGTCTGCTTGAGCCCATAGAGGGCTTTGCGCAGTCCCCAGACCTTGCTCGTGCCATCGGTGAAGCCCGGGGGCTGTCTCATGTAGATCTCTTCATCGAGCTTCCCGTGCAGGAAGGCGTTGTTGACATCCATCTGCTCCAGTTCCCAGTCGTGTTGGGCGACGAGACTCAAGAGTGCTCGAGCCGTGGTGTATCTCCCGACCGGAGCAAAGGTCTCATCAAAGTCAACGCCGGGGATCTGGGAGAACCCCTTTGCTGTGAGACGTGCCTTGTACCGGTCGACAGTTCCATTGGGCTTCAGCTTGCGCCAAAGGACCCATCGGGCAGAGACTGCCTTGCGACCTGCAAGCAGATCCACTAGCTCAAAGACTCCATGATCTTGGAGGGCTATGAGCTCCTCCTGCATGGCCTTCTCCCAGAGGTCAGCGTCTGTTGCCTCACGAGCCTGCCGGACAGTGGTGGGCTCAGGAGGGAGAGTGGGGAGGCCAGCGGCCGCAAAGCATGCGGCGACATAACCAGCGACAGAGGACTCAAGAGCACTGTCAAACTCGTGGGCTACAAGAGCATAGCCAACTTCAGAGTTTGGGTGCACAACGCTCACAGATAGGCCCAGTGCGTCAAGGCAGGTGGGGCGCGCTCACGGACCAGCTGTGAAGGGTGTGGCTCTCGAGCGAGTGACTCGCTGAGAGGCAGTGGATGAGCCTGCCGGGAGAGGCTCAGTAGGCGCCCTAGAGGAGGAGGGCTGAGAGGAGGGAAGAGCACGAAGTCTCCCCCCACGAGTGTAAGGCTCTGGGCAAGGGGGCCGAACCTGAGGCTCACCGCCTGCAGTGGTGTCAAGCACCGCAAAAACTGCAGCGCCAGGAGATGAGGTGGGAGTAGAGTGGGTAGTGGACTGTGCGGGAGTGGGTGCCGAGTGTGAGGACTCGGGACTGGCGGTAGACGGCGAAGACACAGGGCTGCCAGCTGAGGGCAGGGGCGACCCGGACTCCGGGGAGGGCACTGAGGCCCCCGACTCAGAAGAGACTGAGTCCTCGTCACTGTCTGTGGGAGTGAAAACATGGGGCATTGTGTGAGAGGGAGAAGTGGACGCACGGAGATCGGAGGCTGGAACAGACCCACCCCCCCCAAGCCGATGAAGCGAGGAGAGAGAAGACGGAGGAGGGACATGGGACAGGTCACGGGGAAAGACATCCTCAAAGAAGAGGACGTCACGCGACTCGATGACGCGGGAACGGTCGGGGTCCCAGAAGCGCCACGCCTTAGACATGGCAGAGACACCAAGAAATGTGCAGAGGCGAGCACGAGGACTCAGTTTGCCATCACGAAAGTCCTCTGGCAACCAGACAACAGCCACACAGCCCCAGACACGAGCCAGACAAAGGTCAGCACGGCAACCGTACCAGCGCTCAAAGGGAGTGACGTGACGAGGAAGGGAACCATGTGGGACACGGTTCCAAACCCAGGTCATGTAGCACATGGCCTCGAAGGAGAAGACAGGAGAGAGGGAGGACTCGCTGAGGAGAGTACAAACACTAACAGCGAGGGTGCGATTCCAGCGTTCAGAGACACCATTTTGCTGGGGTGTGTAGGGGGCGGAGGGCTCCATACACACCCCACGAGAGGTGAGAAATCGAGCGGTGGGACCCATGGACTCGCCACCACGGTCACAGCGGAAGACTTTGAGCCAGCGACCACAAGCTAGCTTACCTTGTGGTAGCCAGGACTCAAGTGTGGTACAGACGTCACTCTTTTGCTGAAGGGCAAAAACCCAGCGCATGCGAGAAAAATTATCTGTGAGACAGAGGACATAACGACCGACACCCCCAAGGGTGTCATGGGCAAGAGGTCTAATGACGTCAGCGTGCAGGAGATCAGGTGGGTGAGACGTGCGAGACTCAGACGTGGAAAATGGGGAGCGGTGAATTTTGCCTTGAGCACAGTCGAGACAGTCAGTGGGACAGGGTGCAGAGAACGTGTCGTTATCAAGGCCATGAGCAGGCATGTCCCAAAGCAGATTGTCAATGGCGGCGGTGTGAATGTGACAAAGACGACGATGAAGCAACTGCGCATGTGCAGGAGTGAGGGAACGAGCCACATGAACAAGAGCAGTCGTGGAGGGATGGGGTGCAACCGAGGGCACGCGGAACAAGCGGTCACAACGAGTGCCACGCAGTAAGACACGACCAGTAGTGCGATGCATAACAGAGGCAGTACCCCGACTGGATGAGAAGTCCATGCCCTGGTCGTCGAGTGTCGTAATAGACAGCAGACTGAGCTCAAGAGCGCGCACATAGAGAACGTCAGGGAGGAAGAGCTCCCCCCCAGGGCCAACGAAACGGACGACACCGACACCCTGGACGGGGAGAAGGTGGCCAGATCCAGTGCGTACAAAGCGAACAGAACCAACACGACCCAGCGACACAAACGCTGAACGACAAGAAGTCATGTGGTGGGTGGCTCCTGAATCAAGAATCCAGAAGCCACCCATCAAACGGACAGACGCAGGGTCACGACTCACAGCAGCAATGGCAGAACGAGGAAAGAGGCGCTGACCACAAGCGGCAAGACAACGAGGGAGACTGTACGACTGCCACTCCTCAATCCACGGGATGTCAACTGGGGGACATCCCTGAACATGACCGGGGGGGGTCCACGAAGAGACGAGTCAACAGCACACGCAAGGCCCTCCTCAACCAAACGTACACTCTCACCTCCCTGATCACGGAGGTGACGCTGGTGAACGGTGTGAGAGAGCGCAGAGTCCAGCTGGCGGGTGTCCTCAGATGGTCCGGTGATGAGTGCGGTAGAGGAGGGTAGCTGGGGACCAGGGGTGGAGGAAGCCCATGTTGGACGTGAGTAGAAGCCAGAGGGAGGCCCGAAGTAGACAGGGCCCCCAAACCCCGGGGACCAACCCCAGGGTGCGGATCGAGGAGGTGAAGGGAGGGCAGTGCTGTAGGCAGCAGCTGTAGACAATGGAAAAGAAGCGTGTGCAGAGCCATGACTGGACCCCACGGAGGTGGAGGAGTGGGCAGAGCCGCCACCAGACCCTGAAGAGCGTGCCCAGTGAGCACGCATGGCGGAGGTCAGGCGTACATCATCTGGTGGTGTAGGGCACTTGGTCGTCGCATGACCAGCGGCGCCGCAGTTCCAGCAAGTGACAGTGCTTGAGGAGGAAGAGGGGGATGCGGCGCTATCAAAACCGCGACCTCTGCCACCCTTCCCCTGCCCGCCACCGCCAGAGCCACCCCCTCGGCCTTTACCTTTGCCACCCCCTCCACCACGCCCCCCCCCCCCTTGGGAAGCAAGAGATGTGGCGGTAGTAGCAGAGGTGGAGATGGAGGACGAGCTAGAGGCTGAGGAGGTGGAGGAGGAAGGAAGTGCGGTGGCTGCTGCTACAACGGCTTCGCGGTGAATGCGTTTGTTCTGCAAGGAGCTCCACCAGTC